>JAJPUD010004877.1:149410-167609 GCA_023553655.1 Myrmecobius fasciatus
ATATATATATATATATATATATATATATATATGTGTGTGTGTGTGTGTGTGTGTGTGTGTGTGTGTATATATATATAGTAAGCTTCATTCAAGACTCAGATATATATCTAAATATGTATATGTATACATATTCATATATATATATATATAAACTTCATTCAAGGCTCAGATATATATAAACACTTCATTCAAGGCTCAGCTAGAATGCCACCTCCTTTTTTGATCCACCTAGGTGCTAGTGTTGTATCTTTCTTCAAATTACCTTACATACTTACCTTTGTACACCTTGACCCCACAGAGAGTAAGTAATCTTCTCGGTGTCTGCAGAGACTATTGGGTTTTGGTCTTTGTATCTCCAGGGCCTGGCGTATTGACTTGAACACAGTAGGTGCTTAATAAATGAATTAGATGTTGAAGTAGATTGTGTTGGAAGAAATGTTGAATTAGATTGTATTAGAAGAGGAAAAAAATCCAGAAAAGTAGATCCTTAGTGACATTCATGGCTAAAGGATGGAAGATGATAATGGTCCAGCAAAGGAGAAGGTAAAGGAATAAACAGGTACAAGGAGAGCTAGGAGAAAATAGTGTCAAAGAAGCCAATGGAGAGAGGTCATCAAAAGCATGAAAAGTTACTGGAAGGCCAAGAAGGAGGAAGACTGAAAAAGATCATCCAATCTGAAAGTTAAAAGATCACCTTGAAAAAAGTATTTTTAGCAGGATGAAGTAAGAAGGTGGTAAAGGAGAGAATAACTTTCTAGGAATTTGGAAAAACAAAGAGAAATACAGGCTAAAATTCTGAGGAAATGCTTCTGAGGACCACTTGGCCATACTTAGTGTCAGAGAAAGAATCAACAGACAGGGAAAGATTGAAGAAAGGAGAGAGTGACATAGAGAAAGGGTTAGGATCATGGCATAAATAGAACAGTTGGACTTGACAGAAGGGTCACCTTTTCACATCTTCAAAGACTAAGTCAAAAACATAGACAATGGATGAATATTTATTAGGGCTTTGAGGGGTGGGATTGGAGAACTGAGAGAACTCAGGATGGATGGCCTTGGTTTTTTGATCAAGTAGGAACTAAGGTGATCTGTGTGATGGCAATGGGCAGAAGTTACAAAAGGCTAATTTAGGCTTGATTTAGCCATTAGAGCTAAGTGAAACGGGCTACTCTGGAAGGTCTTTAAGAAAGCCTAGATGATCACTTTTCAAGCAGTAGAATAGATTCTAATTCAAAGATGGACTGGACTTAGGTAGCCTTGGAGGTTACTTCCTAATATGTGATTTTTATCATCTGCTAAAAAAAGCAAATTGGGGAGGCAATAGGGGCCTGAAAAGTGGATTAGACACTTGTTAATAATGGGAAATGCCATGCAACTACAAAGGTGCAGATGAAATTAGTAATTAGAAAAAGAGTTTTCTCTGGGATGTGCTAGGTCTGTTGAAAGTGGGGGGTGGGAAGTAGTGAGGTTTTGCTTTTTTGAGTAGAATTTACAAAAAGAAAGACAAACAGAAAGAAAGGAAGGAAGGAAAGAAGGAAGAGAGAGAGAAGAAAGAAAACTTCCTAGAAAAAAGTGATATTGTAAATTCAGCTTGGAGGTATGGAATTAATGGACCTGTAGTACTAAAGTCTATACTCTATGTTCTTGTTATTTTGTGTTACCTATAACTCCTGGATCTGAGTCTTTTGCAAATTTGATTCCATTTCTGTCTATATCCAAGTCACTGATGAAAATGTTACACTATGAAGGCACAAGCACAGCTCCTAGAGTACTCCACAAGTACCCCAGGGATCCTTCCAAGCTGACGTCAAGCCATTAATAGCTACTTCTCCCTTTTGGTCTTTTGGCCATTCACCCTCTTCCGAATCCATCTCATTGGCTTGATTTATAGTCTCCATATAGTCATCTTTCTTTACAAGAATGGAAGAGAAAATCGGTGGAATGTGGTTCTGCGTGTGTGTGTATTAAATGAAATAATTTCTCTCAAGCACTTAGCATATTGTCTGGCATAGTTTTAGGTCCTTTTCTCTTCTTCTGTGTTCTCTCTCTCCCTTCCCCATATATGTACATGTATATAAAATATATATAAACACAAAAATTTGCCTTACTTATTAATCTAATAATACTGCCAAAAAGGAAAATGAAATGTCCAAGACATGTTATTATGACAGCCAAGCAGGCTAAATTTAGGTGATCAATACTTTTAACTTTTCACCAACCATTCCTTTAATAATATATTCTAATTGGGAGAAAAATCAATACATTGTAAAATGCTGCAAAGAAAAAAAGTACTGGCCTACTCTAGTAGTCTTCATTCTCTTCCCTTTTTTTGAAAATTGGGACGTCTTCCTCTAAATCTGTAACACAATCCTACTCTTTCCTCAATATATTGGAATAAAACAACACAGTCATGTCTAACAGCAAATGCAATGTTAATGTGACCTTGGTCCTCTACCTCTCTACTAACAGAAATGAGATGTATTTCTTCATCTTTGCCTCAGAGAAAGAAAGAAAAAGGAAGATAGGAAGGAAGGGAGGGAGGGAGGGAAAGAAAGAAGGGAAGGAGGGAAGGAAGGGAGGGAGGGAAGGAAGAGGGAGGGAGGAAGAGAAGAAAAACAACAATGAAACTGACCTATGACCTTAGACTGGAGACCACTGGTTCTTTCCAGTGGCTAGTCCACCATATTAGTCATATTGTCTCTGATATAAATCTTCAAACTATGGCAAGACATAGCATGTTTATCTTTATGTATGGCACACGAAAAGTGCTTGCTAACTGACTGAAGGAGGTAACATTGTGCATAGGCAGAAGGAACACCAGACCAGAAGTGAAAGGACCTGGATTCAGGTCAAAATTCTGTCCTAAGTTTGTGGTGTGACTTTGGACATTTCACTCTCTGGAGGCTGTTTCCTAACCTTTAAATAAGAAGAGAAGTTTTCTAAGTTCCCTTCAGACTCCAAAATCCCATAATTTAAAGAATGAACAGCTTTTACTCTTCATACAATTAACTCATGTTAAACAAGAACTTTATTTAAAGGAAGACTTGAAGAACAGACCCAACCGAAGCAAATTCTGAGATTCAAGAAGCTCCCTTACCTTGGGACCCACAATCATTTATATTTTAGAAGGAAGAAACAGATCTCCCAAACATTTTACATAGACACCATTAAAACTTAATCTCTTCTCCCCCAATAAAGTCAAGTATATAGCCTAGACCTAACTCTAGAGCTTGAGAAGAGTGGTGTGAAAGAAATCAGGTACCTTAAAGTTAGCACACAGTCTCATGTTGTCTTTTTGTGTCTCATGTGTCTAACAAGATTATAGACACCCTAAGGGGTCATATATCATTGCTTTTCTATGGAGTCATCCACTGCTTGCCTCCTTGTACATTTCAAAAGAGAAAGGGGGAAAAAGATAAGTTTTAATAAAGAAAAGCATTTTGTCCTCCAAATGATTACCCGAAGCACCAATTGTCTCCTTACCACAATGATCCCAAAGTAATAATTATGGAACAAATTGTGCAAAGCACTTAGAGAAACAGGTTCAGTTCTACAGTCCCTCCAACCACTTAAATAACCGTCCCGGCCCTCATAAAAACTGCCCATCCTGGAGGAGAGTCCTAACTGAGAATGGCTCGGGTCCAGCTGTTTATTGTCAGTTCCCTTTTGTAGAAAGCAGGTGCTCAACTTGTTTGTTGGATGGAAGACTTAAGCCCCACAACTAATTCCTCAACATGGAACCGAGCAAAAGTTCTCTATTACTGGAAAACCCTGCCTACGACCACCGTGAGAATTCCTGTACAGATAGCTGCCACATCAAAGAACCCATGGTTCGACGGTCTAAAACACGAGATGGGCACGTAAACTGGGAGCCTCCCCCTGCCTCCAAATAGTCAGAAACCTAATCCCAACCATATGCCCGAGTCCCTCGGGTGGGTTATGGTGAGTAGGAAAGTGACTCCGGGCAATTACAGAGATTCGGATGTGGCCAAGACTCAAGTCAAGAAGGGGGGCCAGGGGAATTGGTATGTCCCCCTCCCCGCCTCTTAGTCACCATGGAATTCATTTCCTTTCTGTTCTTTCCTCCTAGGCTGGGGTGGAAAAAGACTTGGGGAATAAAGAAACAAAGCACTAAGCAGTGGAAGGGACCTTCACAGCTACTAGTCCAACTTGAAAATTAGCCCCACGGGGCAGCTGGGTGGCGCAGTGGATAGAGCACCAGCCCTGAAGTCAGGAAGACCTGAGTTCAAATCTGACTTCAGACATTTAACATTCCCTAGCTGTGTGACCCTGGGCAAATCACTTAACCCCAATTGCCTCAGCAAAAAAAAAAAAGAATGAAAGTTGGAGGGACATTAGAACTGGACATGTTTCTTTAAGTGCTTTGCACAATTGGTTCCATGATTATTGCTTGGGGATCACTATGGTAAGTAATTAAATTAAAACAATTAAAACTTGAAATTCATTACTCTTTATACTGTCCCTATTCTACATGAGGAGGTCAAGCTTTCAGTAAAACTTCAACAAAATCCTAATCTGACAGACACATGGTTATAACCACTCTATCAGTGGTTATAACAATATTTCAGGGAGATGCACAAAGAAAATCTGCGTGGGTAGTTCAGCTTCAGACAATACAGCTCTGAGGGCTCTCAAATCTGAAATAATGCTAGTCTCCATACTTAGTGCACAGAAATGGTACCTTCCATGGACGCCTCTTCTTCCAAAAGGATGCTGACCAAAGAGCTTTTGAGAAGGTCTCAGGAACAGAAAGAAGACTCAACATAATCTCCAAATGTTTTCCGGGACTTGAGTGACAACATTCAATACAAATATTTTAGCTTTAAATGCACCATTTTAAGTGAATCTGGTGACACTCAAAAGAACAAAAAATAACCCTTACAATTGATAGTGCTAGTAACACAAGAGTTAAGAAAAAACATTAAGTAGCTTAGCCTAACCTCCAAGTTTTCTGAGCTTGCCCCAATCCTTAATTCTGGGTGTTGATAATATCAGAATGTCAAAAAACATAATTATCTCCACAGATATATAAGAAAATGTCACTCTCTTTTATTTAAAAGGACTTTAGGTAGCATAGTGTATAGAGCTCTGGACCTAAAGTCAGGAAGAACATAATTCAAATCTGGTCTCATAGAATGACTACTTGTGTGACCCTGGATAAGTCACTTTACTCTGCCTCGTTTCCTCATCTATAAAAAGGGCAGGAGAAGGAAATGGCAAACTAGTATCTTTGCCAGGAAAATCCTACATGGCGTCACAGGAATCAAACATAATAGAAAAACAATTAAACAATAACAACTGATATAAGGGGCAGCCAAAAAAAATTAGAAAAGGCAATGGCAAGAATAGTTTTAGAAAGGAGAAAACCCTGAGTCTTCCCAGCTTTGCTGCCTATATGACTTTTTGTAAATTATGAGATTTTCTGATTCCCTGGGAAAAGTGGACAGAGTATCAATAAGCTAAACAAATTGTAGTATGCCAATGTGATAGAAAATTACAACACTGTAAGTGACAAATTTGAATCATTTAGAGAAATGTAGGAAGACTTGAAAAATGCTACAGTGTGAAGTATGCAGAACCAGGAAAACAATACATAAAATGAGAAAATAAATGGAAAGATCAACAAAATGAAAATGAATCATGTGTAATTATTTTTACCAAGATCAATCTTGATGACATGAAAAAATGAGCCTTTTTTCATAAGAGAGACGGGGTATTAAGAAATAAGATGTAACATATGCAATTAGACAAATTCAATGTGTGTTAAGTTTTACTGCTTTTGTTTTTTTGCTTTTATTAGTTATCTATATTTTTTTAATTTCATCAAACATTTCCCAGTTTTGTGTAAAGGAATTTTTAAAAATTATTTTCTAAGATTTTGAGTTCCAAATTCTCCTTCTCAAGGACTTTGATTTCAATTATCCATAAGAGGGCATGCCAAACATTTTCATATTAGCCATGTTGCAAAAGAAAACACAAACAAAATAGAACAATAAAAATAAAGAAATTTTCAAAAGTTTGCTTCTATCTGCATTCAGAGTTTATCAATTCTCTTTCTGGAACTGGATACCATTTTTCATTATGAGTCCTTTGGAATTAACTTGGATCACTGTCTAATGATCACAGGAGCCAAGTCATTCATATTATAATAATATAATGATCTTCATACGTTATTGCTGTTACTGTGTCCAACGCTCTCCTAGTTCTGCTTTGCATTAGTTCATATGTATTTTTTTAAGCACAAAAGTATTTCAACATAATCACATGTTCAGCCATTCACCAATTAATGGGCATCCCCTCAATTTCCAATTCTTTGCCACTACAAAAAAGAGCTGCTAAAAATATTTTTGTACAAATAGATTCTTTTCCATTTTTCTTTGACCTCTTTGGGAAACAAACCTAATAGAGGCATTGCTGGATATAAGAAAATGCAGAATTTTATAGTCCTTTTGTCTTCCAAACTGTTCTTCAGAATGGATGGATTAGTTTACAACTTCATCAATAGTACATTAGTGTTCCAATTATTTCCACATCCTCTCCAACATTTATCATTTTCCTTTTCTGTTATGTTAGCCAGTCTGATGAGTATGAGATGGTATCACAGACTTGTTTTAATTTGCATTTTTCTAATCAATAGTAATTTAGAGGGTTTTTTTTTAATGTGACTTTTAATAGCTTCATTTTCTTCTTTGAAAAATTGCCTATTACAGGGGCAGCTAGGTGGCGCAGTGGATAGAGCACCAGCCCCGAAGTCAGGAGGACCTGAGTTCAAATCTGATCTCAGATACTTAATACTTCCTTGCTGTGTGACCCTGGGCAAGTCACTTAACCTCAACTGCCTCAGCAAAAAAAGAAAAGAAAAATTGCTTATTCATATCCTTTGACCATTTATAAACTGTGATGTGGCTCTTATTTTTATAAATTTGGCTCAGTTCCCAAATATTTAAGAAATGAGGTCTTTATCAGAGAAATTTATTGTTAAAACTTTCCTCCAGTTTCTTGTACTCCTAATTTTGGTTGCATTAGTTTTGTTTGTATAAAAGCTTTTTAATTTCATGTAATCAAAATTATCTGTTTTATTTCCTCTATCTCTTGTTTGATCATAAACTCTCCCCTTATCCATAGATCTAACAGGTTCATTTTCCATGTTTCCCTAATTTATTTGTGATATCACCCTTTAAGTCTCAATCTTACCATTTTGACCTTATCTGGGTAAAGGCATGAGATGTTGGTCTATACCTAGTTTCTGTCAAACTGCTTTTTTTATCAGCAATTTCTGTTAGATGTTAAGTTCTTACTGTAAAATTTTAGATCTTTGGGTTTATCAAATACTAGATGGCTGTGGTCATTTATTTCTATGTATCGTGCACCTAATCCACTGAGGGCCATGTCCAGTGGTCCTAATCTATTTCCTGCCAATGCATACAAAGGGTCATGAAGGAAAATGTAAGATTAGTGACTTTGCATAGCCCTCCCTCACTTAAATCTAATTCACTTGCATGTCATTGAATTTAATCATCTGATGTCATGGGTCTCTTCAAGAACAAAGGACAAACCACAACCTCAATTAAAAGAAGTAGAAGGTGTCCCACTGTGGTGGACATCCTTGCTTCACTCCTGATCTTATAGAAAAGCGTCAAGTTTATTCTCCATTTTAGATAATGCTTGCTTTTGGTTTTAGAACATTTATCACTTTAAGAAAAGTTCCATTGACTGATGCTGAGTGAGATGAGCAGAATCAGGAGATCGTTGTACACGGCAACAACAATACTATATGAGGATCAGTTCTAAGGGACATAGCTCTCTTCAACAATGAAATGCTTCAAACCAATTCCAATTGTTTGGTGAAGAGAGCCATATACACCCAGAGAGAGGGATATGAAATGTGGAACACAACATAACATTTTCATGTTCTCTATTGAGGTTTGCTGGCATTGTATTTCCTTTATCGGATTTTTCTTTCTTGTAGATACAATTTCTTCTGCACAAAAAATGATGCAATAACTATACATATATTCGATTTGTCAAGTATTTTAACATAATTATCATGTAGTGGATATCCTGCCATCTAGGGGAGGGGTGGGGAGTAGGGGGGAAAAATTTGTAACAGAAAGCTTTGTAAGGGTTAATGTTTAGGAATTACCCATACATGTTTTGCAAATAAAAAGTGTTAATAAATAAAAAAAAGAAAAAAAGAAAAAGAAAAATGGGTAACAGAAAAAAGAAAAAGAAAGGTTCCATTGATTCCCAGGCTTTCTAATATTTTTAATAGAGATGGGTAGGTATAGTTTGGTTTTTTCTGCATCTGTTGATTTAATCTTATTTGTTATTGTTATTAATATGGTCAATTATACCAATAGTTTTCCTAATATTGAACCAGCCCTGAATCCTTGGTATAAATCTCACCTGATCATAGTATATTACCTTTATGATATAATGCTATAATTTTCTTGCCAGTATTTTGTTTAAAGTTTTTTTAATCAATATTTTTCTTTTTTCACTTTAATATTTATTTTTTACTAAAGCTTTTTTATTTTCAAAATATATGCATGAATAATTTTTCAACATCAATCCTTGCAAAACCCTGTGTTTCAATTTTCCCCTCTGTCCCCCCACCACCTTCTCTAGATGGCAAGTAATCCAATATCACATTGATAATTATTAAAGAAATTATTCTATAGTTTTCTTTCTCTGTTTTAGTTCTTCCTGGTTTGGGTAGCAGCATCATGTTTGTGTCATACAAGGAATTTGGTAGGATTCCTTCTTCGCCTATTTTCCCAAATAATTTACAAAGTACTAGAACTAATTGTTCTTAAGTGTTTGACAGAATTCATTTGTGAATCCATCTGGTTCTGGAATTTTTTTCTTTTTTTTCTTTTTTTAAATAAAGCTTTTTATTTTCAAAACACATGCACAGATAGTTTTCAACATTTATTCTTGCAAAACCTTGTGTTCCAATTTTTTTCCTCTCTCCCTTCTCCCCACCTCTTCCCCTAGACAGCAAATAATCCAATATATGTTAAATACATGGCAATTTTTCTATACATATTTCCATAATTATCATACTGCACAAGAAAAATCAGATCAAAAAGGGAAAAATGAGAAAGAAAAATGCAAGTAAACAACAACAAAGTGAAAATATTATTTTGTGATCCACACTCAGTCCCCACAGTTTTCTCTCTGGATGCATTTGGCTCTCTCCATCACAAGACCATTGGAACTGGCCTGAATCACCTCGCTGTTGAAGAGAGCCACTTCTATCAGAATTGATCATCATATAATCTTGTTGTTGCCGTGTATATTGATCTCCTGGTTCTGCTCATTTCACAGCATCAGTTCATGCAAGTCTCTCCAGGCCTCTCTGACATCATCCTGCTGGCTGTCTCTTACCTAACAATAATATTCCATGACATTCATATACCCTAATTTATTCAGCCATTCTCCAATTGATGGGCATCCACTCAGTTTACTGAAATTTTTTTCTTATAGAGCTCATCTTATAGAGCTCTTATAGAGCTTCTTAAACTTTTTTTTCCTTTTTGTTTTCTTTCTTTCTTTTCTTTTTTTTTTTTTTGAGAGATAATTGGGGTTAAGTGACTTGCCCAGAGTCACACAATAATAAATGTTAAATGTCTGAGATTGAATTTGAATTCAGTTCCTCCTGACTAGGGCCACTGTGCCACCTAACTGCCCTTTAAACTTCTTTTTCTAAGACAGAATTATTTAAGTTTTTATTTCCTCTTCTGTTAATCTGGGAAGTTTATATTTTGGTAAATATTAATCCACTTCACTTAGATTGTCAGTTTTACTGACATATAATTGTGCAAAATAATTTCTAATAATTGCTTTAGTTTCATCTTCATTGGTGGTATTTTATTTTCAGCCTTTTTATTTTTATACTAATAATTTAGTTTTCTTTTTAAAATTAACTGATGGTTTATCTATTTTGTTGGTTTTTCATAAAACCAGTTCCTATTTTTATTAGTTCAATGGTATTTTTACTTTCAATTTTATTTATCTCTCCTTTGATTTCCAGAATTTTTATTTTGGTGTTTGAGGATTTTTTATTTTTTTTCCTTTTCTAGTTTTTTGTTTGTTTTTTGGTTGCATGCCCAAAGCATTGATTTGTCCTCGTTTATACTGATGTCCATAGTTTGAGATATAAAGTTTCCCCCTAAGTACTACTTTGGCTGCATCCCACATATTATGGAATATTGTCTCATTTGTTTTCATCCTCATTAATGAGATTACTGATTGCTTCTATGATTTGTTTGGGGAAGCTAGGTGGCTCAGCAGATAAAATATCAGACCTGGAAGAAGGGGAGATTCATCTTCCTAATTTCTAATGCACCCTGAGACTTACTAGCTGTGTGATCCTGGGCAGGTCCCTTAACATTCAGCTCCTCATTTGTAAAATGAATTGGGAGAAGGAAATGACAAACCATTCCAGTATTTTTGCCATGAAAACCCCGAATGGGGTCACAAAGAATTAGTCATGACAACCACAAAAATTTGTTTTTTGACCCACTTGTTCTTTAGTTTCCAAATAGCTTTAGATTTATGTTTCTACAACTCTTAATTAAATGTAATTTTATGATCCTATAATCCCCAAAGGATGCATTTAATATTTCTGCTATTCTGCATTTGGTTATATTTTTATACCTTAACATACTGACCTATGATTTTTTAATATTTATTATAAGGAATAACTTTTGTTAGGTTAAAGAGAAAAGTGAAGCATATTTGGAAATGACTATGATACAAAAACAAAAGGCATCAATAATACTTTGTAAAATAAAATAAAAATAAGATGAGGAAAAAAATTTAATTAAAAAAAATAAAATGAGGGGATCAGAATAAATAAGCTTCCAGATCTAAGATTCTGTAATTTATATATAAAGCCTTTTGAGTGTCGATATGCAAGTTCAAAGAGGTAATGCATGTGTATTTAAGAGAATTTTTTTAAATATAGAAATATATTACCACTTTCTTAGACAGAACAGTTTTCTGACCATACTGTGGTCTGAACCTGAATCCCCTGATATTGACAAATAAGCTCTGGGGTTCCAGATAAAATGAGGAATTGGATCTCACCTCAGTTTTCAGCAGAGATCTATCTCCTTCCACAATCTACACAATAATACTTCCAATGCCAAATCCATTTTACCACCTATCCTAGGGAAAAGATTTGAATGGATCACACACAGACGTACTCAATTTCCAAATACCTAAATCCAGAGATTGTTGTGTTTTTTTTAACTGGCTTCCAAAATAAATACCCTAATTTAGTATTTCCCAATCTAAAGTGAAGTTCAGACCAGTAAAATACTGACATTCTCTACTAAGGATTGCTCCTCACTCTACATACAGCTTCAAGGCAAAGAAGGGGAAGATGGAGGAAGATGAAGAACTCAATGAATCTCAATAATTCAGGGAGACAGGAAGAAGGTCAGGGTTGGAAGATCAAAACAGAAAGAAAGATAAGGAAGACTCATTTTTAATATGTTTTAAGAAATACGGGATTTGGATAATAAAAGTTTTGTGGACCAGTAAAATTGTGTCAGGCTACAAAACGTTTGAAGGCAGAACAAAGCAAGCACAGATATCATTTTGTCCAATGCTCTCATTTTATAGGTGAGGGAAATAAGCCCCAGATGTCCTGTCCAATTTCACAGTGAGCCAGGAGGAGCTGGGCAGACTCCTGACTTCCTATCAGGGCTCCTTCTGTTAACCCACACTTCCTCCTCCTACAATATTCTTTCTTAGGGGATTCAGTCTCTGCTCAGGTAGTGACTGTGACATGTGCACAGGCCCAGATCAATTAGCCTTCTGGGAGAGTTTGTGGGCTCCTAGTGAGGGAGGAGCCAATTCCCAGGGAATAAATATTTGAATTCATACTTAAGACTTAAAGATGGAAGTTTATGGGATCATAGATTTAGAGATGGAAGCAATCACCAAGGTGACCTAGCCCAACCCGCTCATTTGACAGCTGAGAAAGCTGAAAATAAGACCTTGAAAAAGGAAGAAACAAAGCCAGATTTGGAAGCTAGGGTTTCAGACTTCAAATTCAGCAGTCTTTTCCTTACACTTGGTACCCTAAAAAATCATTCTGGAGGCGACTTCAGAAATAAATTCCCCCTGATCCAATTTCTTCACTGTGGCAAAAGAGGAAATCAAAATCCAGAAAGGAAGGACCCAACCAGAGTCTTCCACCCAGATAAGTATATCCAAACTCAAATTTGAATCCAGGTTCTCCAGCTTTCAATGTGCTGTCCCACGTTCCCTGAAATGAGCCTCAAATGGTAGAACTCAGCTCAACCTCAGATCAAAGGAAAAAACAAAATTAAATATATATTCTTGCCTTCTCAAAATGGATAATGGAATGAAAATGGGGAAACTATTGAGAAAAAAAGAGGGGCTAGTGTTACTGCCCAAGAGTGCCTGTCTAATTATTAATCTTGATCTACGTCTCGCTCCTGGACCAGGGCTCTGGAGGAAAAAGTAAGACAGGTGATTTTGCACAGCCTTCCCTCCTTTAAATCCAACTCACTGGCATGTCATGGAACCACCTCCTTAGCACAGTCCTCTTCAAGAACAAGGGACAAATAATAACAATAGGGGGACCCCATCAAGGGGAATGTGTTTTGTTGTTTTGTTTTTTTACATTAACATAAGGTTAAATGAGCTCAATTAAAAATATTCCCCAGAATCCCAGGATTTAATCAGATAACTTCTAGATCTCTGGTTTGGGAATGACTGGATTGGATTGAACGACTTTCAAAGTGCAAAAATCCACAGAAGAAAATTTTTTAAAAAATTTTTTTTAATTTTTAAATTTTTTAAAAAGCCAGTCATATGAAGAAAATCATATACACCCAGAGAGAGGCCTGTGGGATCTGAGTGTGGACCACAACATATCATTTTCACACTTTCTGTTGATATTTGCTTGCATTTTGTTTTCCTTCTCAGGTTTTTTTTTTTTCTTGTAGATCCGATTTTTCTTGTACAGCAAGATAATTGTCTAAATATGTACACATATGTTCGATTTGTCATATATTTTAACATAGTTAACATGTTGGACTACCTGCCATCTAGGGGAGGAGGTGGAGGGAAGGAGGGAAAAATTTGGAACAGAAAGCTTTGCAAGAATCAATGTTGAAAAATTACTCATGCATATGTTTTGCAAATAAAAAGCTTTAATAAAAAAAATTTTAAAGCCAATCACAAATTGAGATATTATATAGGAAGCACCTGGTAAGCAACTCCCTCAATGGATTTTCCTTAGCCATTTTCCTGTTACAAATAGTTTTAGTTTTAGTTACAAATAGTTTGCCTAGAGGCATCGAGATAGTTAAGTGACTTGTCCAGGGTCATCTGGTCAATTCATGGCAGCCGTGGAACGTGCGTCAAAGGCTGACTCTATGGCTCAGTTCCATGCTGCTTCAAAATAATCAAGTTTTTTAACCAGTTGGAAACCTTAAACAAAATTCTTTTAGTGAAAAAACTTTTAAACTGTCCCTGGATTTAGCATAATTACTCATACTTAAAATTTGTTTTAAGAAACAAACTCATTTCATTTCAAAATGTCCCCTTCAACTAAAAACTCTTAATTGCCTGCATATCTGACTTCCTGCATAAACATAAACAGAGTAACAAGAATAATCACAGGTCTGCAAGATTGACCTATGAAGAGAGGCTGGGAAAGCTCAACTTGTTTAGCTAAGAGGAGAGGCCCAGGAGCAATGGGCACAGTGTGCATTATTTGTAAAAACTCACTTGGGGGGGAGGCAGAAGAGTAGAATGATTTATTCCTGTTTTGGAAACACACTGCTGTTGCTTTGATATTTCTTGGGCTTATACCCCCTTATCAATAGAAGTCTCTTTAAGCTCAAGGAGACATAGGGTGAACACAAGAGAAAGCCTAAAGCTAAGTCTTCTTTGTTGAAAGAGTGAAAACTCCAGTTTTCTCTCCAGGAACAAAGCAAAGTCTTTCCCTGGGGAGGCTGTAGAATTTCCCTCTTGGGAGTATTTAAAAATAGGTTATAGTTAATTCCTCAACTGCAAAAGATTAAATCAGAGACATAAGAAGTCTATTCCAGTTCTGTTTTTCCTAAGTTCTTAAACAACTTAAGAAACCCAAGTTATCCCTCTAACAAATCATAAAACTGACTGCTCCAAAGTATAAAAACATCCAAACTGCTGGGTATCGGGCCAAAAACATGCAACCAAACATTTAGAATGCTCAAGTAGCAATTCAAGAGCATTCTCACAGGAAATCTCTTTTAAAAAATGCCACATGGGACAGCTAAGTGGAGGAATAGATAGAGCGCTGGCCCTGGAATCAGGAGGATCTGACTTCAAATTTGACCTCAGACGTTTGACACTTCATAGCTGTGTGACTCTGGATGAGTCACTTAACCTCACAAAAATAAAAAATGTCACATGAAATTATGGCCACCATCACACACTCCTCAGAACCAAATCAAGCTAAGTTTTCTTTTCAGTCCCACAACAAAACATAGCAGATGTCACTCTCTCATTGACCAACTCCAAAATGAGAAAAGGTAACAAAGTTCCAAGATGGCGGTCTCTGAGCCCAAGTCCGGGCAGCTACCCACCCTTTAAAAGCATCAGCAGCCCAGTCCCTAAATGGGCTCCCATCTTCAAGACGTAGATATCTGCCTGTGAAGTCAATTTCATATGTCTCATTCCCACCAGCCAAGGCTGCCTCTTTGGATTTAACAGAGATTTTCCAAGGAAAATGAAACACTCTCAACTGTAATTATCTCCTGGACTCATGCTTTCTTGGACAAATGGGGAAATCTATCAGCAATATAAAAAAGAAGGGAAAAACGCTGTCTATGAACTTGGTCTTTGGCTGTGGTGGCAAGGAGAGTCTGAGGCATCTCATATCCCACCTCTTGTGCTTACTTTTCTTTGGCTCAGGATTAGAGTGATAGGATGATAGCAACCTTCAGAAACTTACTAGCTCAGAGGAAAAGACCTTGTGGTTGCCCACAACAATAACACAAGCAACTTTATTAAAAGAGGGAAACAATTTAAATCCAAGGGCTTCTAAAAAAAAAATAGGATGTTCAAGCTGGAAGGAGTCCATGGAGATAAATTCTATTCAATTTCTTAATCCATAAATGAGGAAATTGAAGCTTCCAAAGGAGAAGTTTTTTGTCTGAGATCATATAGTTAATTAGGAGCTAGCACCCAGCTCTCCCACCTTCTGGTTCAGGGTTCTTTGTAGCACATCAAGCTTCAGTACTATAGTTCACTACTCCCTTATCTGCAAAGGACCAGAGGTCATGGGAATGTATTTGAGCCAGAAATAAACAATCCCTTTTCTGCACATCTATAGTAAGCAAAAAGTAACAAGTGAATAAAAAGGTAGCATGGTGTGATTCTTGGAGATAGAAATCTCTCCTCCCACATTCACTACTGTGGGATTTCCATGAATGATGCTGTTTAACTTCCCTAGAGCCAGGCTTCTTCATCTCAAAACAAGAACAATCAGGTCTGTGGCCCCTAACCTCAGAGGGTTACAGTGACGATGAAATCTATAAACCATTTTGCTTGTCTTAAACAGGCTACATAAATCTTGGTTATTATTAGAAAGTTTAGAGAGATAAGAACAGTTTTCCTTAAACACTGGTCTACTAGAATGGTTCTCCCATGGAATCCTATTGGTCCTCAAAGTAAAACTAAAGAGTAGGTGGAAGGGCAGCTAGTTGGCGCAGTGGATAGAGCACCAGCCCTTAAATCAGGAAGATGTGAGTTCAAATCTGGTCTCAGAAGCTTAACACTCCCTAGTTGTGTGACCCTGGGCAAGTCACTTAACCCCAATTGCCTCGGGAAAAAAAGAGTAGGTGGAGATTTTAATTTCAATTAGATTCATAAGTGTCAAAAATTTATTAATTCATTTCAGACTACCAGTTATCAACATGATTTAAATTAAGATGCCAAATTTTAAGAGAATCTAGGGAAAAACCAGTTACATCAGTTAAGACCCTCAGTCTGGGCCCCTGGGTTCACACCCAGCCCATGACCCCAGAAGGGACATCTTAGACAAATTACAACCTCATGTTGTTATTGATCTACCTCCCAGGGTTGTTAGAAAAGAAGAACTTTCACCAAGGATGATGAAACAGTTAGCAAACATAAAAAAACAAACAAGTGCTACTGTGGTTGGTTCTTTTAACAAACACATTTCATTTGCATCCTTACTTCAATGAGCTCACCTCTTTCCTGGTCTACATAGCCATGTGATCAGTGATACTAGTTCTTGTAAGGGGGTAAGAAAAGGGGAAGGTGGTAAAAATCATTTGGATATAACTAATTTATTTAATCTTGGTATGATCTTATGTATTACTTGTGATTTCATGCACACCACTGTAAATCTGATCTTCCTCCATGACCATCTTGAGCCTCCTCCTTCTCCAGAACCCATCTATCTCTTCTTTCACCAGATCCTCATTGCCTACAAGATTAAATCTAAATTCCTTAACCTGAAACATTCAAGATCCTTCATTAATTTGACACTAACCTGCCTGTCCTACTTGCCCCCCATTATTCTTCCAATTTACTGCCTTATTGCAAGAACATGCCCAATATATTTCTCTTTGCTCAATTTCACCAATCTAAAATATCCTCTCTCCTCCTTCCTACTTATCTAAATCTTCTTTTCAAGTCTGGTTCAAGTTCCACCTCCAAGAAGCTTTTTCTGACCACTCAATAATTTCTGAGAGTTTAGAGCATTGGAGTCAAGAAGACAAATTCAAATCCAGCTTCAGGTACTTACTGAGTGATCCTGAGCAGGCCATTTCATCTCTTGTTTACCTTGGTTTCCTCATTCTGTTAAAAAAGGATATAATAGGGGCAGCTAGGTGGCGCAGTGGATAGAGCACCAGCCCTGAAGTCAGGAGGACCTGGGTTCAAATCTGGTCTCAGACACTTAACATTCCCTAGCTGTGTGACCCTGGGCAAGTCACTTAACCCCATTTGCCTCAGCAAAAAGCAAAAAAAAAAAAAAAAAGGATATAATAGCACCTACCTCCCAAGCTGTTGGGAAGATCAGATGAAATGATTTTTGTAAAACATCTAACAGTGTCTGGCACATTCCTGGCTTATTCCTTTCCCCTTTTTCCTTTGTGTTTAAAATAATAGCATTTAAATCTAGAAGGAATTTCAGCTAAACCCCCTAAATTTTTTTTAAATACAGATGACTATTCCAGCAAAATACTGATCTTATGAGCTACTGCAAACTTCTCATAGGCAGGAGCAGTGCCTTATACCCTACATAAAGCACACACAGCAGGTACTCAATGTTTGTCAATGGTGTATACATTTAAAAAAAAAAAAACCAATAACAACTACTCAGAGAATGTTAAAGGAAGGAACTTTAATCCCTGATTTCACAGTAGAAAAAAACTGTTGCTTATATTCTTTCTATTAAACCACCTGGTAGGTAATGTGGGAGTACCCCTTTTTAAGTATCACCAACTTAAAGTCCAATAAATGTACTTAAGTTTCCAACTGGACAGCTCACTTAAGTGATAGAACTTATTGGGCTACATACCGGACAGTTCAGAAAGAATCTCCTTCAAAAGAAAAACATTTCAAAAGAATCATTTTTGCTCTGCAGATCACCAGAAACTTCTTAGGTTTTTAAAACCAAAAGCATCACATGTCTTAGCTTGAGACTGATCTCTTTTAAAAGGGGTCACAGTTTATCACCACTTCCAAAAGCCACTTTAACTGTTTTCTTTCTGGTCCCTCTTTGCTGCCCAAGCAACATTCTGCAGAGGCAACAACTTCAAATGTTACAAGAAGGTCTAAACTCTCTTTATTTTTCCAAAGAAGTTGTCTTAATTCTTTTTTTTTCCCCCAGAAGTTCTCTTGGATGAAAGGTCCCATGGCCCAGATTTCAGAGTCTGGCTTTATTTTTACTCATTTCTAACTCAAATTTAGCATTGGTCCAGGGACTGGAGAATCCCAAATGCATAGAATCTCAGTCTCGAAAAGCATGAAGATTTTCCGGAAGGAAAAGGATACCGTGCAGCCTCCAAGCCCATCCCAGAAGTTTTAATTGTAGCGATTAGGGAACATCCAAGGAGGACCAAAGCTGGAGGGGATAAAGACGCCAGGGAGCTTCCATGTCATACACAGCCCT
>JAJPUD010004878.1:0-64275 GCA_023553655.1 Myrmecobius fasciatus
GGGGGGGTCCTCTATGGTGGGATTTCATGAGAAAATAACTTTGTAACCAGATAAAGTTTTATTGAGAGATTCAGCATAGCACAGTGGAAATCACTTTTTACCACAAAAGTCTATTTCAAATTTGAGATGCATGTTATAGGTTAAAATAAGAAAAAAAAATATGGATTTGAAATCTTTGAGGCATTGTTGGGTTAATGCATGCTAGGCCACCCAGACAGAAGCGGTGCTGGCTAATATTAACCAAGAACAATAGCATGGTCGTATTGACTGCAGGGAGGATTACAGAACATAATGGGGCCCATCCAAAAATAATGCTAATACAGGACAAGCAACAGGAAGCAGCAGTAGACTCAGCAGAGCCCAGCTCCCAGACAAACCGTGGACTGACTTCACACAATGGCAGCTTCAACCCATTAGGTATTCACAGGATGCTCATTATTCTAACAGGCTTGCCAGATCAGAGCTGGGCCTGGTTTTATTGGCTACAGCAAGCCCACAGTTTGGATATCAGTACGTTTCATGTCCATCATTTTGTCGAGGGGTGGGAGTGGGAGTGGGGGGGCAGCTGTGTTAAAGTTCTTGACTGCAGCTTTGTTTTGTCTGTGGCTGGCAAGAGGAAACGACTTCTAACAGCACTTAATACAATTACTTTTTTTTTATGCCCCCTTCCCAAAGTGTCAATGAAATGCTTATTCCTGCTGGTGCCAAGAAACTGTAACTTTGTAACATCTAAATGTACCGAGTCTATAGTCCCCTGTCCAGCAGCAGGGAATAAAGACATATACATACATGCATGGGTTGTACCACAGAAGAATGATTTGGTAGTGAGTGACTGGGCAGACCTCGCCTTGATAAAGGCTAGTCATTTGGTGATACTTGGCAGTCCCTGTTTTGGAAGCCTGGAAGAACCAGGTTTTATTATTTATTTATTATTATTATTTTTTAAGATTGTACTGAGTCCTTTGGACCTTAGCCTTTATGCTAATTTGTTACTGGTTTCCAGTAGATGTGGATTAGGAAGGAGAATTTACCCTAACAAAACTATCTCCCCTCGGGCAACTGCTTCTTCGCTCCATAAGTGCTTTATGAATACTCGAGCTATTTAAGCCTTATAAAAGGGATCCAAAAAAACAAAAACAAAACAAACCCTCATTTCTTTACTTAAGAGGTGATAATCATTCACTTTGCTAGCCTATTCAGAAATTGTGCAGTACCCTAGCTTTGCCTGTAGGCTATTGTTTCTGGATAATGGGGAGGACCCCATTCTATAACCCTGGTTGGATTTGGAGGTAAGGAAGAGGGAAATCCTGGTAAGACAGAACCCTTGCAGCAATCCATTCTGACTGGGAAAATGGGAACTGCTAATACTTGAAGATTTAAGTTTCTATTTAGAAGAGTTCTCTCACTGAATGTGTCAATAGTTATTGTGTTTTAGGAGGGTTCTAAAATTCCTAAGTTTTTATGAGAATGGCCCCTCAAACAGCTTAGCTTCACATTCTACTGCAAGTAAAGCTATTTTATTTTCATAGCTTTAATGTGAAGTATTTAAGAATAGGGTGGGTTCCCCTCCCCCTAGGGTATTCATTAAGCTACTAAGGTTTGAACATTTACATGTTACTTGTTGGATGTTTCTTTTAAAAGTCTGCTTTGGTCTCCTAGAATCTGCTTTCTGGTCCAGATTAGATTTACAGTGGCTAATTGGGTGTGACTTTATCATAGTTCATTGCTGATTTGTGGCCCAGTACCTTGATTTGAGGGAATAAGGTAGTTGGTCTGGAATTTTTGTGTCCAAATGTATATTTGGGGATGGGCAGAGGTCAGGGGTGGGCATGGGAAAAATCACACTTCCTCAGACCTAGTAGTCATTCCTGAGATATCTTAGTTGTTGATCTGTAGAGTGAGGGAGGTGGGGGAGCAGATGAAGGAGGGTGAGAAGCCCTTCCTATACTCCACGAAGTGCAGAGGTTACTCAAATTGTATGGACTTTGGGAGAGAATCATACCTTTCCTATAGGCATGTCCTGATAAAAGTAACCTGCGATCATTCTGTTTTGTCGTGTGTGTGTGTGTGTGTGTGTGTGTGTGTGTGTGTGTGTGTGATCAGTTCAACAAGCATTTGTTTAATGCCCCCTATATATTCCAGGCACTGTGCTAGGAAATGGAGATGCAAAAATGAAAACCCGTGGTTTTCCTTGATTGGGGAGGGGAGGTGGTGAGAAAACATTTTCACAGATAAGTAATGAAAAAATATATTCACATGATTTGGAGAGGGGAGAAACTGACAACTGCTGGGAGAGGGGGAAGGGCAGATCAGGAAAATCCTAGGATAAGAGGTGACACTTGAGCAGAGCTTTCCAGAGAACTAGGGATTCTTGGCATCTTCCCAGCCTGGGGATATGGGGGCAGGGCAGAAATGTTGTAGCCTGTGCAAAAACCGAGATGGGCGATAGAATATTGTATATGAGAAGCAACAAACGGGCCAGCTTGACTGCCAGTATAGCATGGATCAGAGAAGTGGAGAGGGGAAGTCATTCTATCAGGATAACTTGGAGACAGATTGTGAAGGACTTTTAAAACATCGAACAAAAGTTTCAATTTTATCCTAGGAAGCTTCTGGAGTAGGAGAGAGGTATGAATAACCCTGTGCTTTTGGAATTGCAATTTGTCAGTAATATGGAAGATAGAGAACGTAGGGAGGTCAATGAGGAAGCTTAATGCTGTAGTCCAGGCGGCAGACATTGAGGATCTAAACTGAATTGTGTTGGGGGGGAGGGGAAAAACAAAAACCCCAGCACCTTTCTTTCAGAATTCTGGGGTTCCTTGAGTCCTACATTTAACTGAAACCACTAAATGGCACTGATGTAAGAGAAAAATTTTATTTTCATAACAAAAATGGAGGGAAAAATTCACACACAAAAGTGAAACAGCCATTTGTTTGAAAATTTCTTGTCTGGTATGTGAAGGTGTTACTGTCATAGGTTTTTGCCATTCCATTTCCTCTGGGTGGGGAGTAGTTTGGTAAACAGCTCTTAAGAACCAAGTCCTGTAACTCAGAAAGCTAGGCAAACTATTTCACACTAGATTGTCCAGGTGCTTATGCAAGACCTAAACCTTGATATTAATAGTTGCAAAGTGAGCTACTTCATCAACCAATTCCTGTCCATCTTTTTGGCTTAGAAAAAAATGGTAAGGATCTTATTTTTAAGGCTTGTGCAAGTCTATCAACTTTTAGTATCATTGCCTTTAATCAAAAGATTAATTACATCAACATTATTGACAGGAAGGTGAAGGGTACAGGTAGCAAGCAAACCGTATTGCCTGCAAATGGAGGGCTTGATTATAAGCACTAAAAAATGTAGGTTAGTATCTTACTTTATTTTTCAGACTTGGATCTTTTCCTCAGTTGACTATTGAAATCACAAATTATTACTGCAGTAAGAAAGAGTCCTATGATCTTGTAGGAAATCCCAAGAAATTTTAAGAGGCTTTAAATAAGGTGTAACTTTCACTAATAAAATATTAACAACAACAACAAATAGTTTTAACTGATAGCCACTACACAAGAGTTGAGGCCGTGCCTCAGCATGCCTGGCTTTGCTTACTTTTCTAACCATTTTCCCACAGTTATCAGTGAAGGAAATGGAATCCCAGTCATCTTTGAATATGAAACATATTTAGGCCATATTCCAAGGCAGTGCCTATCACTAAATAGATTTCCATTCAAAAGACTACATGCTGTGTCATGTCATGAGAAATAAGGCTTGCTTTAAATCTTCAAGTTAGCTTTCTGCCTACACCTTCCAGGTGTTTACTTTTCCTACTTAAACCATTGTTTGTTTCTAGTAAAGGAATATTTCATTGATGTATTCCACTATCACAAACCGTTGATATCTAACTGGGGCATAGCAAGTACATGTTAAGTAAATAAACCAGTACCTATGATGCAGAGAATTTAAAAATTCTCTTCTATATCCCTCCAAATACACACACTTCTCTAGTACCAAAATAGAAGAAAATTTATTTAAGCCTGAAGTTTTGTGACTCTGACCTTATAGTGGAGTCACAAGTAAAGTTTTAACCAGATTAAAGGTGGGAATTTGCTAATGGATTGGGGTTTGGGGACCTCTTTCTCTTTGTTCTTTCTTTTTTCTTTCTTTCTTTTTTTCAATTTTAGAGCTAGAGATAAAAGGTACCTTCCATATAATAGTTGGCACATTTCCAGTTTCCAGGGAGTCTGTCTAGTTGGTGGATGCTCATGATTATTATTAGAATGTTAGATTCCATTGACAGATAGTTTCATCTATTAATGTGACTCATAGATTTACAGTTTTCTCCTCCCCCCTTCATTTCCCTTACTCCCCCCTCCCATTGCAAGCTTTGTTTCTCAAAGTCTCTCTTTTCCACCAACCCCTCCCCTTTTAGTTCCAAGATTCATCAGTCCTTTCCTTTAGTTACCTGATACTTGTGGGAGCAGTGATGGTCTAGCACAGACACAGCTTTCAAAGGGGTGCTGAAAAGGAAAAAAAAGTCTCTAGAGATTGCCCAGCCAGGGTTCAGTGTGTAATCTTAGCAATGCCCCTTACTTTTTACTGTGGAGATTTTTTTTTTCTCTCTGAGCAAATACCTGGTTAGCTTAGAATAAATTCATTGTCTGCTTTTCTTATGTGCTATGGTTAGAGCCCAGCACATTTGGGAAAACTATATACCAAGTGTCAGTCTATAGCAAGGTGGCATTTCCTGATTAAGCCAGTGAGATGCATTAGTGATGACAATAATGAGCTCAGGAAGGTGAAAGGTCCTGTTTATCATTCTGGATAAGGTAGCTTAAGAGGTTTAGGAGAGTTTGTCTTTGGTAAAAATCTGTTGCTTAGTTTAAATTTAAAACAGACACTATCTAAACTGATTATAAATGCCATTTTCAGGTGGGCTTTCTGCTTATAATTGGCATTTGTGAGGAAAAAGGCATTGAGAAATATTATGAAACTCAGGCAAACAGTCCCCACCATTGGAGTCAATACATTTTATTTTTTTGTCTGTTTTACAGAGATCCTACACTCTGCTTGTGGAAGCTTGGGATTACAGCAATGACACCAATAGTAAGTATTACAAGACTAGACTTCAGCCCTAAAAAGCTGTCCCCACGATCAATTCACTGAATCAGTCATTTCAGAGCATATGTGCCATTCACAATCTTCCCTCACCCTCAGGTGGAATTGTTCTTTTTCTGGCTGATCTGGTAATTCCCTTTACCCCTTTTTCCCCTGTCCTGAGTATGGGTGGCAGTGTAGCAAGGGTGGTCCTCCTAGTCAAAAGACTGACTATAATTCTGTTAGTATGCTAATTAGCCTGTTTTTGAGAAAGGAATCTTTAAAAGTTTTACACTTTGAAATTCTTGGGTTTTTTTTTTTTAATTATCAAATTAGTGAAGGATGGATCACTTTTAGTGAGGATTATTTCTTGGAGTATTAATAAAGAATTATGATAAACCTACTTATCCTGCCCCATACTACCTAAAGGGTGTTACTCTGTTTTTTTTATCAACATGGCCTTGAATGACTTCTCATCTGTTCTCAGAAGTATAGTTTTCAAAAGAACTACTTTTGTAAAGCCCACATAAAGTAGATTTGGGGAGACAAGTGTTTCTAGAGTTATCTCAGTGTGTAGCAAGATCCTTTGTTAAAACGATGTCCGTATGGGGAAAACATCTCTGAAGCTGAATTTCCAGTCTCTTTATTCCTTGTTTTTTTTTTTTTTTTGAGAGTATCCTAATTCTCTTTCTCTTCATGAATCCTTGATCAATGCAAGAGTGCTTGTCAGAGCAGATGGAGTGAGTTTTTCTATTTGGGCCCAAGGTGATATAGCAGCAATCCCTTTCTAACTGTAATTAAATACTGCTTTCTTTCTTGGACCACTTCTTACAAGGTATTAAGTGAACTCCATTTTGCTAGTAAAACTTTCCAAGCTTAAGTAAAAATTTAAGAAAAGGTTATGTTTTATATAGTCAGAATAAATTTCTTGGTGCATTATTGTATTTCTTGGCAAATCCTATAACATCTCTGAGCTTTAGTTTCCTTACCTACAAAATGGGGATAATAATTTTTGCTTACCCTTCTTCTCAAGACCATTTTCTAATTGCCTTGAAAACTTATTGGTAATTGGTTGTTTTCTTACTCCAGTGAATTTTCAAGTATCAGTTTCTTAGTTTGAATGTCTTCCAGTCCTCTTGTCACTAGCACTGCCTTTAGTTTTTTCCCTTTGCCTTATTCCCTTTTCTTAGTAAAATCTGCTAGTAATTGGGAACTTCTGTTTTGCTCTCTTTGCCTAGATTCTGGGATGATATGGCACCTTGTTTTAGAGAACTCTGTGTTAACTACTGATGGTATAATATGTAGCTGGCTAAAATTCTCACAATATATTTACTGCTCATCTTGTCTGGATAACTTCAGAGTCAATCATTTATGAAAGATGCCAGGCTTTATGTTTGTCAAATAATGGAAAGTATAATATTCTCTCTCTCTCCTAGACACACATACATAAAGACATGCATACATACATACATTTAGACTGCTGCCTTGTCAGATGTTGCACTGAGAGATAATACTGGAGAAAGATTAAAGGAGAGAACCAGGGAGAAAATGTCTTATTTAGAGTATGGCATTTTTTTTTTAAATTTTTTTTATTTTAGTACTAGTACTATTAATACTAGTACATACTAGTACTACTAGTATGATTTATATGTACTTGTCAGTTCAGCTCACTTTCTCCTCCCTACCATTGGAATCGGGTTTAACAATATTACATTGACCTGTTTTTATAAAATTTCACTTCCTACCACTTCTGTCCCTCCCTAGCCTGTTTTAAAAAAGAAAGAAAAAACAAACCCAAAACTGGATCTATGATTTTATTGATATAGAAAATTCTTCAAGAGTAAACTCTTACCTAATCTTCAGTTGATAGCCTTAAAGAGATCCTAGGACACTGAGAAATTTATTGATTTGTCTTAGGTTTTAGAGGTAGGATTTCAACTTGGGGCTTCTGACTTGAAGGTCTGTTCTTTATCCACTATTTCACTGTCTCTCACCTAAGCATATTTTTTAAAAATTTGCTTTAAAATCTCTTTTCACCCATGTCTACCTTTTACCCTCTCAAAATTTTTGAAACTCTTAATGCCATGTTAACATGGCATTTATGTTGCAACTTTATAAAGTTTGCAAAATTTTATATGCCCAATTTTTTAAATCTTCATAAATCACAGGTCAGTTAAGCTATACAGTATGAATATGGTATTTACTAAACTAATCGCTTTAAAAAATAAGCATTAAGCACCTGCTGTGTGTCAGACTGCTCTGTGTTAAACACTTTAGAAATATTGTCATTTGATCTTTACAACAGTTCTAAATTATTCCTATTTTACAGTCGAAGAAAGTAAGACAGACAGGTAAAGTGATTTGCTTTGTGCCACAGGACTAATAAGTATCTGAGGCTGAATTTGAAATCAGGTCTTCCTAGCTTCAGATCCAGCTGTACCACCTGCCTGTCTCACTGGTCTCCAATAAAGTCACAACTATATAATTCTATATGCCCCAAATTGTGATAAAAGTTACTTAACTTACCATTATTTTTTCTGCCTGCTTAATACTGAAATCTTGTCTCCCAAAGTTAGAGGATATGAGAATAAGAAGAAAATACTGCTTTAAGACTTTTAGTTATAAAAGACAAGTCGCCATTATTTTCCACCTGTTGAGTGTTTGTAATTTAAACTCTTTCCTCCAACCTTGTAGAATGAATTTAGCTTTCTTTTTCTCTTGTCCTGTTTAAATTTTTAAAAAAAAATACTGTCAGTTTATTAGTCTATCTTGATTGAGTTAGTCACCTTCAAAGCAGACTAGCTCTTTTTGTCCCTGGATCTACACAAGGGCTTCAATGTTAAAATAATTGTTCTGGAGCATCAGCATTCCCCCAATCCCTGGTTCTGGAATAAACATGTCACTATAAAAGCCTGGTCCAAGGGAAATAAAGTGTTTACATGAACTCCTTTTAGAGAGTAGGTTCTGAGGCTAGTTTCTTGTCATCAGTCCCATTACAGTGTTTTTATTAGATTACAAGACTGCTTTGCATAAGGTTCCACTTTTTTTACTTCAGGAAGGGCAAAATGGTTTCAATTCCATTATAATTCTCAATAAATAAATGTAGAACATGAGGTTTTTTTTTTTTCTCCTTTAAAGCTTATCCTTATTGGCAAAGATTCTTGTGCCAGTACCCCTTGCCCTGTCCCCTCCCCTCTTTCCATTGGTCCCAGCATTGTGCTTAATAAAACAGAACAGATTTTATTTTGCTTAACTATTCTTCCTTCTTAATCTGCAAGGATATATTTTGTATGTTTTATGATAAATCTTCCCTTTGCAGTCAAGGACTAGCAGCAGGTCATAGACAACAGTCAGATCCTTTTCAGTCACAAGGCTTGGACTGCAGTGAAATACCCCAGATATATACAATGTTCTGAACTGACACAAAATATTATTTCAGGCCATCACTTAGAAATGTTTAGGTATGTTTCAAGTCTGCAGACAATTTCTGCAACTAATAGCTCAGCTACTAGAGGGCATGTCCCTTGCAGGGAGAGCTTCTTGCATGTTCTATATCACAAAGAAAACATTAATCATGCAGGTATAAAGTTATTTTTATAGGCCTTCTCACTTACTAAAGATCCATTAAGGATTCTGAAGTGATAACTCGCACAATATGTCTTAGCCAAAATGGAGTATTGTCAACTGAAAACCAAATGTCACTAAATTCCCTCTCCCAGACTGTTATAACTCCTGATAGGCAGGTATAAACAAAACACTGTAAGACTTTTTTTGGCCATGTCTCCAGAGATTATATGTGTTCCCTTATTAGGATATTGAAGGGCCTGAGGTCCACTGCATTCACTAATTGAACCTGCAGAGCAAAAACAGCTTAATAAACCTGACATTTTTGCCATTCTTTGAGCTGTGTTTATTTCCAAATTTGAGTTAAGCTAGTAAAAATTTATCTGCAAGCTGTTCTGTTTATGGGCACTTTAATGAGGGTATGAGTCTATTTGAAGGCCTCATTGGAGAGCAGTATCCTGTGTGTGCGCTCCAGCTAATGAAACCCAGAGGGCAAGGTAGGGCCAGGTGGGGTAGTAGATAGTCTAGCTAGACGTGGGAAGCCTCAGATGCTCTGAGCTGCTGTCTAATCATGGTCACCTGGCCCACTGCCTATCCAGGTGTTCGAATGAGCTGCAAGCCCTGGGCCTGAAAATAGCAGTCATGTAGGTGGGTGAGAATCATATTAAGGAAATGGAAAGTAGACTTCAAAGGACTATGTTTGAAGTGTGATGGCTTGGAAACTGACAAGCCTGTGAAAAGCTGCTAGGTTTTTAAGAAAAAGCAAACACAGCCCTAATTTAAGAAAATGACCTAGTACATTGTTGGCTTTGACATGTCCCTCCTCTGACCTATTATAGCTGTTTGCTCTGTTCTTATGTCACTTAGCAGCTTGCTACCTTATATCCTAGATCTCTTGTTTATGATTTCCTTCCTTTATTGATTGCAAGCCCTCTGAGGGTAGGGAACTTGTATAGTAATGCCATGTATGGCATATGCAGATATTCAATAAATGTTTGAATATTGACAGATCCTGATTCATCTGAATCTCCCACTTGTCTATCTCTAAATTGACCTATTTAGATTTTAGACTTACTTAAAACCCTATTTTAGATTCTAAACTTAAACTCTCTTTAGAATTTAAATTTATTTAAAATTTTACTTATTCAAATATTTTTACTGGACCATGGGGTTTAATGGAATGAATTTGGGGCTCTGTTTTTAGGCCTCCTTATACCATTGGCCATTTAGAGTCTTTGTGGCCATGTTACTCAAACTGCTACAGCACATCCTTGAATAGATTTAGCAGTCCATCCAGAAAAGAGAATTATGTTAAAGATGAGGATGCTATTTCTAATACTAGTTGTGTTTTTTATTTTATAGTTACTTTTTATTTTTAATAAAGAAAGACGACAGATTAATGGCTATTTCCTTGGGGCTGTCTTTTGGCTTTAAGAAAGAAGCCTCTGCTTGCTAGCAACTAGCATTCACATATCCTAATGCTACTCTGTAATTTGTCTCCTAGATCCTGACAGCATTATTGAGAAAGCCTCCCATTCGGGCATGATTAATCCCAGTCGACAGTGGCAGACCCTTAAGCAGAACACTGGCATTGCACATTTTGAGTATCAGATTCGAGTCACTTGTGACGAACATTACTATGGCTTTGGTTGCAATAAGTTTTGTCGTCCTCGAGATGACTTCTTTGGACACTACGCTTGTGACCAGAATGGCAACAAAACCTGCATGGAAGGTTGGATGGGACCTGAATGTAATAAAGGTATGTAGTTCTGGTGGGTTGTCCTATTTAGTATGATCATAGCTTCCTTCCCCATAGACTCCTTTAGCCCTTAAGTCACTAATATGAAGATTTCAAAGTGGGATGAATTCAAATGTCTCTATTCAGGCTTTCTTATCTTATTGTCTATTTGGAATCTTTGTGGCCATGTTACTTAAATTGTTATAGCAAAACTTTTAATGGACCTAGTAGTCCATCCAGAAGTGCTCCTTCCTTGGTTTTAAGGTGGCTTTTAAGGTAGTCAGAAATTATTGAACAGTCTTAGGTTGAGACCTGGAAGTCAACTTAGAAACAATACCCACCTAGTGATTTCATATGTGAGGAAACTGAAACCCTTTTTAAATGACTTGACAAAGTTGGGTTTTGAATTCAAGTTTCTCCGATGTTAGTTACCATGGTTTTCTGTACCACAGAATACTAGAAAGTGACCCAAGAGAATCTGGTTCCCCTCTCTTCCCCCCCCCCCAAATTGTGTTTTGGTTGAAGAAACTGAGACTTGGAGAAATAAAATCACTTGGGCAAAATCACAGCTAGTTACTTTTATTAGAACTAAGACTAGAAACATTGATTCTGTTCAGTGATTCTCCCCCTCCCCCATATCATAATTCCAAGTCAGATTTTTAAAAATTTTTAAATATAAATTTTTTCCTCCTGATTACAGTAAACAAAAAAGATGTCATTTACTGTTGCTCTCATTGTGACGAGATTTTTATTTGAGAATGTGAAGTTGGTGGAGGTGAGTGCATGTGTGTTAGCCTTCACATCAATATTTGCTTAAATTTGAAATCATTAACAGTATTACAACTTTATGGATGTTCCCTAATTCATTGGAGGTTTGAGTGGGTAACTAATTTACTCATTTATATAAATGATCCCACATAAACCTTAATAGAGTTTGGTTCTTAAAGCATTATACTCCCATATTTGGAGGATTTGGATTATTCCTTTCACTGAAACAATTGGAACTTTAGTAGATAACTTCAGGACTTGCTTTTTATCCAACCTTCTAATATTGAACTCGAGTTTTGATAGGTGGATATGGTCCTCCATTGGACCTCTGCTTGCTAGCATTTTGCAGAGTATTTTAGACATGTTATTTCATTTGATATTCCCCACGTTGTGAGGTAGTTGTTCTTATCCCAGTTTTACAGCTGAGGCAACTGAGACCAAGTGACTTGCTCGGTTACCCTTCTAGTAAGTATCTGAGACAAGACTTGAACTTGGAAATCTCTGAGAAGTCCAACCAAGCCACCTTTGTTTTCAATCTGGTAGGACCTGCTAGTGTGGTCTAAGAATGTCAGCACTAAGAAGGAAGCATTAGGTTAGCTTTAGTGGAAATCTAAACACTAATTAGATGAAATTGTGTTTCAGGGAAAATTGATATGTTTCAAGAGGTGCTCAGGGAAGAAATAAATCTATTCTTTGATCCAGCCACAGTAAGAAGAGCTAAGCCTTTCCAATAATAGTGGAGTTGGTACTTTTCAAAGATTCTGGGTAGAAGACACAGCTACTTTGTGTAGCTGGGTAGTGTGATAGGGACAGGTCAGGAGAAAGGAGAAATTTAGTACCTCTGATTAGAGTAAAAAGATTACTGAACTCGGAGATGGTAGACCTGGTTTCTAGATACTATTTGTGATCTCAAGCAAGTTGCTTGCTTTTTCTCACCTGCAAATAAAGGAATGGGACTAGATCTCTTAAAAAAAAAAAAAAAAAAACAACTCATCTGATTCCAAAGACCCTAAGATGCCAGTTTTCTGACAATTAAAAATGATACTAATGTGTTAAAGGATGATGCTTTACATATAACAGAAACATCATTGGAGAAAATTACCCATTCAAGTTAGCTTGGGTTATAAATAAAAAGAAAAGTCTGATATCTGAAATGTTACTGAGATTTGGTTCTTATCTGGTTCTTATTAGTTAATAAGAAATTTAAGTGCCTATTTATATCTTTGAGAAAGTAGGATGAAATATTGTTTTGTTACATGGTGATATATTATAAACTTTTAAGCTAGGCCTTATTTGGATCAATGGTCTTTGCTGCAGTTTTGGAACTCAGTGGGCCTCCATCCTTAAAACTAAGCATTCCTTGGTGACTTTTTTAAAAGGGTAGGAGAAGAAAAGATTTGGAGGCCGGGATGGGCGGTAGTTATGCTCTGTAGTGCTGAAGGCATTATTTTAGGGAAGGAGGATGGGGATGATTTGACTCTTGAGCCTTTTGTCTTCCTGTGCTATGTTACTTATGCTAGAAATATGCTAGAAATATCATACTCCTGTCATCTCTTCCTGTGGATTATCAGAGAGCATGCTTCTATGTTTGGGGATAGATGGTAACATGTGTTTGCAGTTTTAAAGCTAAAAATATTAGCTGAATGGCTGGATTTGCTGTTGTGGGGCACCTCCTACCTTATTCTTTTTCCAGTAGACTTGATATTAGAGACCTTTTAAATCGTGGATTTTGTAGGATTACAGTGCTAGTCAGAGATTTAAAAACATTCCCACGATTGTGTGGATGCTAGAAACTGGCAGCATGCTGACATATATGTGTGCATACTTTTTTTTTTTTTTTTTTAATTCTTAACTCTATTCCCACAGCTATTTGTCGTCAGGGTTGTAGCCCTAAACATGGTTCCTGCAAGATCCCAGGAGAGTGCAGGTAATATTTATATCTATACCTATAGATATGTATCAAACCATTTTGTTTTAAGCTTAATTTAGCATATCTCTCCCCATTGTTCTGTGGAAAACTGGGGAACATTAAAAAATGGGTATCTTAAGTGCTTATTAAATCATACCAGCTGTCTGATGAGACACAAACACTCCTTTGCTTTCTTGCAAAACTGGAAAAACTGTATGAGAGGGCAAATTCAGCCACTTCATGTGTTATCTATTGACCAATTCCACGTCTAAATTGGGAGCAGATTTTTGTAATCTTTTAAGATTGCACTGCCATTCTGGCTCTTTTTTTCTTTTTTTTGGCTTGTCATCCACCATGATGTTTATTTTTTTCCTCATCCTCCTTAGGTCTCTTCTCCTTTTTCTTCTAGATTGCCCTTCCCTTCCCCCATTTTTCCCATCAATAGGCAAAAGTCAAGCATTCTTTAGAATGGGATTAGTAAAATCTCTTGGTTCCTTTGCAGTTGAGAGCCCGGCTCCAAGTGCTGAGAGGTTAATAACAGGGATGGAATCTTGTCAGGAGAGACTGATGAATGCAGAATTTTGTTTTTCTGCTTTGAAGTCTGCTCCATTCTGGCCGAATAACAATGCAGCCCAAAAGCTGGGACATACCCAAATAATTTAACAATTAAATTTTGGAGCTCTTTGAATTATAACTCTGTATTATTATTTGACATTTGGGAAGGTACTTAAAAAATTCTTATTGGTGTTTGTACAAATTTGGATAAAAATCCATAATAACTGAGATTTTTATATTGTTAGTATTTTGGGGTCATTTTTTGTTTTGAAGTTTGGATTTTGGTTTTGGGGTTTTTGTGGAGAGGGCTACAGGGAGATTCCAAAAGAACCAAATTGTATCTGATCAAAAGGAAGTTTTAAGAACTAGTTTATTTGAGTGCTAGGCTTTATGTAAAGCCCAATAATCTGATATATTGCCAAATCTAGGAAGCCTCTTTCCTATGGAAGCTACTTTGATTTTCATCAAGGGAAGTTTGTTAATCCCTCTCCAAAGGAATTTAAGAAACCAGACCTGTGGACTCTTTTCTAAAAAGTGTAGAAATCTGGCCTATTGTAGGTAGTAGTGATGTCTCAGGACGAGGCTGGAAGCATTCAATTTCCAGTTATGGTATATTCATTTTATCCTTTGTAGTCCCACATTTGTATTTTATAAGGCCAAGGCTTCCATTTACAAGAAAAAAAATTGGGAAGTGACAGTGTCATGTCAGTATTACGACATTTGAAATGGTTGAGAGCTAATAGAAATATTTTTGCCCCCTCTCTCTTTTTTAATTAGAAAGATTTTTTCATCTTGCTTATCCCATGTTTGAGTAAGATTTTGTTTTTCTGGAAGACTAAAGGAGTAATTGCCCTCGTCATTCTAATATTTAACTGTACTGGTGTTGGATGATTCTAATGTTTAACCCCATTGCTGTCAACTGTTTAGCTGAAATACACCTACATTAACTTTTTCTAATTAATAGCCTTCTAGAGTAAATCAAACTTGAAGTATCTTTAGTCCATCTGAACTGGGCCAGATGCTTAGATGTGTATCAGCTGAGGCTAACAAAGATTTGTGCTACTGTCATCAGAATAAACATGCCTTATAGGGGGTGCTGTCTCCCAGCCAGAACAACAGGCTTTGTTTCCAGGTTTTAGGCCTTTCTCTTTCTAAGGCTCACCTCCCACTCACTGCCCAGACATGCACTGATGCCCTTATTTACTTAAGGTGCAACTTTCCCACACTTAATTTGCATAGCTAAAAAAAATTCTGTCTTCCTGACTTTAAGAGAAGGAAGGAAAATTTCTTAAAAAATCTTTCAGCTATGTCTACTTCAGAAATACTTTTTAATGATGTCCACCTTCCTTAAGTTATTATTGGAACTTCTCTTTTACATGTGAGGATTTATTGGTTATGTGTTTACAATTGTTCCCAAACAGACTTAAAATAACTTCTTTTCCTTGGTGCAAGTGATTACTTTCTTTATTGCGAGTCTGCCAATAGTATCAAACTTAATTATGAATCATCTTCATAAGCAAAGGAACTTCATTTTCTCATGAGAAACTTAATCATATGTATTATTAAACTGGCATAACTTTGTAGATTCCTGTTTTAGGTTCAGTATTTTTATTTGTTTTCTTTTGAAGTCATCCATAACCTCTCCTGGCCACCTTTGTTGTAGTTAAGGATAGAGCCCTCATTAATTAAAAAATGAACTCAGGTCCTTAGCTGCCCTTTTTATTGTATTTGTTAGCCAAAGGGATTTTAGTTCTTTAATTTGTAAGAAAGTGAGGACTTCAAAATGTTGATGTTTTACAACACCAATTACAATTGGTGATTGAGCAAATCATCTTTCTCCCTACCTTTAATCCCTCCTTCATCTCTAAATAATCTTTATCTTTTTATTTTCCTGACTTTTTAACCTTGTATTTCCATTAATTTTGAATCATTGATTTCCCAAGACAGTTGTTTGTTTGTTTGTTTGTTTTTGTTTTTTGGTGGGAGAAAGAGCATGGTATGGATTAGAATTTTTGCTTTGTTTTTAATCAGCAGGAAGTGGTTAGTCTATCAAGATTCTCAGAGGGTTAAATTTATCACTAGCTGTGTGATTAACTATTAGCTAGATCCCTATAGTTTTCCCATGACAAGGATTTACTGGTCCAAAAGCCTAAATGACTTCTATACAAGGGTTTATTTTCATAACTTAGTGACAGCTTAAAGGGTAATTGCTGCTGATCACTTTTTCCCATGTCTCATGAACAAAATATTTTAGTAGAGACTGTTTCTCCTTTGACTTGGGGTCTTGCTTTCCCATCTTCCCGTTAAAACGTTTTTTTCTTCTTTTTTCCATTCTCACTCAAGAAATCCTTAGTTTCCTTGATTTTTTTTTTTTTTTTTTTTTTTTTGAGGAGACTGGTTAAGTTTTCAAATGCACTGAAACTTGAGGGGGAGAAGAGTTTGACCCTTCCCCACCCCTCCTATGTGAAGCGTGGGTTTGTATTTTGTGTTTTTGTTTGGGGATCAAAGAAACCATTTGGCCTAGATAGATTCAAATTGACAATGCACTTATAGGAAATTGAACTCCATTCCCCAACATTAGATAAACCCAGCTGACCTTTTTTGGCAGAGGGAGAAGTAAGTATTCCTAGGGACCAGGAATTAACATAAACATTAACTGCCATGGGTCAGATACCATCCTCCAATTGATTCTACCAAGAATCAATTCTTCATATTTTTCCCCCTTCCCCAAAAGGTACCACCCCAATCTTTACAAAAGAAAAGTGGGGGGGAAGGGGTCAAGGAAACAGAGTAGGCTAACTAAGTGGAGCTATTAAGGTTTCCCTTACCGGCTCCAATACTTGCATTTGTGGGTCAGGTCATGACTTACTATTTACACAGCGAGTGTGGGGACAAAATGCTGCAAATCCCACATTCGTGAAAATTTTTCACATGACCATTGTTTTTGCTAACTGCCCCCTCCTCCCTTTGTAGTCCATTCTGACACAGTTCAGAGATTGATTTATCCTGCACACCCACCCTCTCTGTCTCGTTTGTGTGCATCTGAGAATAGCCTTGCATTATGTTCCGAGGCACCCCACTGGGCTCTCCCAGCACAGTTATCCTTTTGTAAGTAGTCTGGCTTTGGGAGATCCTGGCCAAACTGTGAAAAATGTTTGTCTAGGAGGAACCGCTAGACAAACCTTTCCCTCCTCTCCTTCTGTCCCTTTCTCTCTCTGCTTTGTTGGATACTTGAGTCTTCACTCATCTCTGATTTAATTCTAGGACCTAAAAAACCTTACTTTGCTTTATCTTAAGGTGTCAGTATGGATGGCAAGGCCAGTACTGTGATAAGTGCATTCCGCATCCAGGATGTGTCCATGGCACTTGCATTGAACCGTGGCAATGCCTCTGTGAAACCAACTGGGGTGGTCAGCTCTGTGACAAAGGTATGCTAATCTTCTGGAGAGCCAAGTGTGAATTGTGAATTTTAATGCATGATATGTGTGTGGGGTGGATTGCAGAGGGAGTCCCAGGTATTGTGGCAGGAGGCACTTAGTGGAGGTGATTACACTTGAGTTGTAAATACGGGATGTTGTAATGAAGCCATGCTTCCCCAAAGGTAAGTAAAGGTAGAAACAAAGATAAGCTGCATAAAGTTTCCTAAAGTTTTTTTTTTTCCCCTGGTATTTTTTTTGTAGATCTTAATTATTGTGGGACTCATCAGCCTTGTCTCAATGGTGGTACTTGTAGTAACACAGGTCCTGACAAATATCAGTGCTCCTGCCCAGAGGGCTATTCTGGAGCAAACTGTGAAATCGGTAAGTTTTATGAACATCCTTTTTTTGTTTTTTTAAATTAAATCATCATTGACATTTTTGCTCTTAATGACAAGTTTTTTTTTTATTTATTTTTTTAAACATATACAACTAAGTACTAAAGGCATCTGACAAAAATCTAGGTTCTCTCTGATATCTAAAAACTATAATAACTGAAACCCTTGTAGAACTGCAAAATTTTTTGTTGTTACTGCTGATAAGTGAGAGGTCATGTAGGTTTTATGAGATCCTAACTCAGAGATGTCTTGGAATGTTGATTGTGTCAGCCAAGCATGAAAGATGACTTCCTATCCCCTTGATACAGTATGAATGTATCGTAGGCTGCTCAAAGAAAGCAGACAAGAAAATATTTAGGCAGGTAGCCAGTGGGTGTCTGGGGTGTGTGTGTGTGTGTGTGTGTGTGTGTGTGTGTGTTGAGAGGAGAGGAGAGGAGAGGAGGTGAAGGAAGTTAAAATGTGCTGATGGTAGACTGGAAAGCAGAAAGGGCATTTTCTTTCATTTTGGTTTTTTGAGGTCGTTCTTATTGGGGCCTGCCATATTGAACTGTTCTTTTTGATTGCATTTAGCGGAACATGCTTGTCTTTCTGATCCTTGTCACAATGGAGGAAGCTGTCTAGAAACATTCATGGGGTTTGAATGTCGCTGTCTCCCAGGTTGGACCGGGCCAACATGTACCACAAGTAAGTCTATGTTTGGGTTCCCACTTTACAGAAAGCTTAGCAGGAAGCAGGCCCGAACGTCCCAACTAGCTGCTGTCTTATTCACCAGGCTGTTTCTGCACTCATGGCAACAGTTTCTGTTATCCTGGTCTGTGTTGATGGTGGTGTTTGGCTAACATTTCCTGTTAACATGTTTGGTAATTCCCTGGATTATACCTTGAAGTGTTAACATTGATTATGTACCTCACTGTAATTATTTCTTGGTGGCCCCCTTTATCCAACGATCTTACCGATATCTCCTTGCTTTCCCTCTCAACCCAGTGAGGGAGACTTGTCCAGACAGAATCCTGCTCATTTTCATTCTAGCCTTGGAATGTGGCAGTGAGGTGACTGGAATAGTAGTCAGTGCAGCTTTATTAGTGGCATTCCACTTAATTGGGGGTGAGGGCCTTGGCAAACTGCTATCTTCAACTCATACAGTCCATTCAAGTGTTAGGGTTAACTAAGTGACAAACAGGTAGAATTTAGGATTTTGACTAATTGGAAGAATAACTAATGTTGGAAAGGTAATTTTTCCTCTCTTTCTTGGTTTTCTCATCTCTGAAATATTCATAATTCTTTTTAGCTTCTCCCAGGGATGTGATACAATTTTTAAAGGAATATGGAGTGGTTTTTTAAAAAATTACTTTTAGAAATTAACCTAAAATAGGTACCCTAATTGCATTTCTGGGGCCCCCTATTTTATTTATGATTTGAGAATGTTAGACTACTTAGACTCAAATAAAAACTAAATACAAAGTAGTTGCTTCCTTTATACTTCTGACATTATTTACTCTTACCAAATTAACACTTAAAAGGATTTACTGTAATTGACAGGGACTTTAGAGATCAGGTAGTAGGATCTTCTTTATACCTGGGGAAACCGAGGTCTAGAAAAATGAATTTATTTGTCCAGGGTTATATAGCTAGCAATGATCATCTATGAGAGAGTTTATTCTTCTCAGTGGTTCAGTGACCCAAAGCAATCCGAATAGACTTTGGACAGAAAAATGCCATCTACAGACAGAAAAAAAACTAAGGAGATGGAATATAAATCAACACATGCTATGTTCACTTCTTTTTTCTGTTTTTTGTTTTTGTTTTTGTTTTTTCATCTCTCCCATGGTTTTTCCTTTTTGCTCTGATTTTTTCTCCCCCAACATGAATCATAAATCAATGTGTATTAAAATAAATAAATTTACTGGAAAAAAAATAAAAATTCAAGAAAAGGTTCTATAGCTAATAAGAGTAAAGTCACATCTACTGGCTCTAAGCCTTTGCTACCTACTATGTATATAAGCTGTGGTCATGTTCTCTCTCTAGCTCTAGAAGTACGCGAAATTTATTTGTTTTTGCTCTTTCCCACCCCTCACTTTTTGGGTGACAGATATTGATGACTGCTCTCCAAATCACTGTGGTCATGGGGGAACATGTCAGGATCTAGTGAATGGATTTAAGTGTATTTGTCCTCCTCAGTGGACTGGCAAAACATGTCAAATAGGTAAGAAAAAGAAAAGTTTGTAATTTTAATACTTTAAAAATTCTTTTTTGGTGATACAGAACTATCAAGGAAAACAATTTTAATAAAATAGTGGTAAAACAAAAATGCCCAACTTAAAAAAATAACGTAATTTGTTATCAGTTCCGTAGGATGCCTTGTGTGAGTGTGTAAATTGAAAGTGGTCCAGCTAGCTTTCTTATGCTCTGTGGGAAAGTGATGAGAGTCTCTTGGAGCATGTTAGCTCCCCCAGACCAAGGAGTTTATAGCTGGGCTCCAAAATGTGGATGATCTCATGAAGAATGAGCTTGTCTGCATTCTTCCTGCCCTATTTAAATCCCAACAACTACACTAGTGCTTTCCAAATGGCTGATAGCCTCTATTACTCTTTAGTTCCTTGGGGGAATGATTAATTGGTGATGGTTATCAATTATTTTATCTAACATCTTATAATTTTAAAAGTGAAGGGAAGTGGTAGACTAAAATGGAGGCATTTTGGAGACTACGGTTCAATGTGAAATCAAACAATAATCCACTTGGCCAGAATTTGGATATGTTAAAGGAATTATCATATTTTGCATGAAACTAGAAAGCCTGTTTTTTGTTTGTTTTGTTTTTTGAGATTTTATTATTTTAAGAGGGGAGGACTGTAAGTAGAAAATCCAATTTCTCATACTAACAGCTTTCCATTCCCTTTCAGATGCGAATGAATGTGAGGCAAAACCTTGTGTAAATGCCAACTCTTGTAGGAACCTGATTGGGAGTTACTATTGTGATTGCATTTCTGGTTGGACGGGTCAGAATTGTGATATAAGTAAGAGACTTCCACTTTCTTAATCTTTTTTTATTTGGTTTTAAGGATGGGGTTACTAAAAAGAACTGAATTATCAGTATAAGCCTGGCTTAGTAATGGGAAAGCCCAAGTATGATGTTTTCAGAAAGGGAGTAGTCAGTCTGGAATGAAAATACACAATTTTATCCAACTCATTAGTTGGTAACTGGGTCATATTCTGATAAGGTGGCTTAAAACAATGATGTGAAGTTTCATTAACTCTCTGGAAGATTTGGTTAAGGGTTCCCACCCATTATAATACCCTTATCTAAAGGAAAGCATACAGGAAATCTGACAACTTTATCTGTCCTTACTATAGAAACCTTATAAACTATACCTAATTTAAATGTAAAATGCCTCTTAATAACTTTTGTGGGTTTTTTGGTTTTTTTTTTTTTTTTTTAGATATTAACGACTGCCTTGGCCAGTGTCAAAATGATGCTTCCTGTAGGGTACGTAAATTTCAATCTTAAATCAAAATTCTGGTAATTAATAACTATCCCTACTCTGAATGTTGGTGGTTAAGCATTTGTTCTTCAGCTGCAGAGACCAAAATCTGCACAAAATTCTAAAGCTCATATGAAGAGTAAATCTTTATAAATGAACCAGGCTTGTGTTACCCTGGCCTATTGGCAGTCATTTTGAAAGAATGCAAATATCAACTCCTCCTTCTGCAAATATTGATAAGCTTGGTATTTAACAAAAAATTTCAGGGACTTTGCATAAATTCGTGATTGCTCTAAACTCAGCAATGGCTTGGCACAATGAAAATGTGTTAGATTTGATTTGTTTTATTCTTTGTGTCTCCCAGGATTTGGTTAATGGTTATCGCTGTATCTGTCCACCTGGCTATGCAGGAGATCACTGTGAGAAAGACATCAATGAATGTGCAAGCAACCCTTGTTTGAATGGGGGTCACTGTCAGAATGAAATCAATAGATTCCAATGTCTGTGTCCCACTGGTTTCTCTGGAAACCTCTGTCAGGTGAGCATTGGTGAAATGCAACCCCAGATAACTTGGGTTCCTACCAGCAAAGGCTTTTCTTCCCTCTTTTCACTCTTGGGACTTTTTACACCAAATACCTCAGTCTCACTGAACCATATAAAGCCCTACTTGAGGCTGTCTGTCCTACAAGTGCGGGTAGAAAAACTTAGTGGCTGTTGGAAGAGCCTTTTAATTTAAAGGCTGACAGTGTGTATCTAGGCAGTTGAGTGTTCACTGTGGCCCTCTGGGGCCTCTTCATACCCTTCCCTTGTCTACAAAAAACCCATTGCAAGTATAATTGGACATATTATGCACCATGTACAATTAATAGACAGATAAAAAGGTCAGATTCCACTGTGTCAGCTGCCCAGAGCAGAGCAAGGAGTAATAATGAAATCCTTTATTTTACTCAAGCTTAAAAAAAAAAAAAATCTCTTTTTCTTCTCTTTCCCTCCTCCCTTCCCCTCGCCCCAGTTGGACATCGATTATTGTGAGCCCAACCCATGCCAGAATGGAGCTCAGTGCTACAATCGTGCCAGTGACTATTTCTGCAAGTGCCCTGAAGATTATGAGGGAAAAAACTGCTCGCACCTGAAAGATCACTGTCGTACTACTCCATGTGAAGGTACCTGCCCTAAAACTTGGCTCTTCCCTGGAGTCCCTTAGGGATATTGGGAGGTAGAGTGTATGTGTGGATCTGTGTATCCCCTTTGGGGCACACTATTTATCCTAAATAATTGGGGGAAACCAGCTTATATTTTTTTGCCTGATATTTCCCCCTTTTTTTTTTTTGGTGGTGGGGGAGACCAGACTTGTTGTATTTGTAGAGAACCCCCTCCTGGAGGGAGCTGTTACTTCTAGTCTTAATGATTTGTGGGGACAGGGAGAGATCAGGGGATATGCCCCTAGCCATGCCAGTCAGAGGCAGGGCTTTGTGTCTCCAAGGCTAGCCCTTTATTTCTTACACAGTGCAAATAGTTACCCTTTGCAACAGAAAGAATGTGCAATGCATTGTGGTACCTGAGCTGCTTGCATGTCTAATTAATGTACAGTAGGGACAGTGTGCCATGTTGTAGAGAATGCTGGACAGGCTGTGGGAGGCCTGAGAGTTAGATTTGAATTGTCTTTGGGCCTTGTGGAGCCATGAGAAAGTTACTTGTCTTGAAGCCTTTACTTTACCTTTAAAATTGTAATAATACTACTTTAGAACCTATACAACAGGGTGGTTGTGAAGCTCAAATGCAGTCTTTATATACATATACATGTGTGTAGGAGGATGTATATGTGTGTATGTATATAAATTTCATATATATATATATATATATATATATATATATATATATATGTATGTATGTATGAATATGTCTTCCCTGCCCTTTCTCCCAAATATTTACCTACAAAAGCACCTTTTGTTCACTTTTAGATTCATAAACATCCTCTGGCTCAAGTTGCTCATCTAAAACAACTTGCCTGAGGCTACAAAGTCAGGGTCAGAAGACTCCAAGTTCTTAAAATAAGCTTTAAAAGTGAAAAGAAACTAGTATTTTTGTCAGCCTCAAAAGCCCCCCCCCCCCAAAAAAAAAGTTAGTCAATAGAATCTTGAGAATTATCTTAATTTATAAGGAAAAGGTAGTAGAGAATCGTTCTTTTATTACAAAGAGTGAGGGAAACACCACCTAAGCATACTGGGTGCTTGAGATTTACATCTCACTTAAAGGTTTGCTGAGTGCTTTCTTTGATCAAACTCCAAGATTTCCCATTGCATCCACCTCCAGTCATCTGGATCTGTGTCTCCCACTGGATCTCCATGGCTCTGGAGGGGACCTTGTCCAGTCCTCCCTCCCTTCAATCCAATTCACTTGTGTGCCATGGTCCCCTTTGGAGAATAACCATCCTGTCAAGTATGATCCTCCTTTGATAGATAAAATTGAGGGGAGCTCAGTGCCACGTAACCCCTAATATCTGAAGTGTAGTATTTGAATTCTAGTCCCAAGTCCAGTAGTCTCTCCACCATTGCACCTTCATGCTTCATCATACTTGGAGGTAAAGTTGCCAATAAGCACATGATAAGTAATTTTGGATCCCAAATTTGGCAGAGGTCTGGGAGCTCAGGAAGGTCAAATTCCACAAACACAAGAGTTTTGTAATTAATGGGACATCAGATACAGCCTTCAGCTTAGAGTCGGGAAGACCCACGTTTTATTCCCAACTTGTCATCTCTGGGTTTGTTGATGTCCTCATCTCCCTAACTGAAAGGTGCAAAATCTATGAGGAAGAATAGCTTTGGTTCAGGTGCTTAGTAGTTGTGACTGTTTTGTTAGTGAGAATTCCCTGATCCTGAGTCTGTATATCCCATTCAGTGATTGACAGCTGTACTGTTGCGATGGCTTCCAATGACACACCGGAAGGGGTTCGATACATTTCTTCAAACGTTTGTGGGCCCCATGGAAAGTGCAGGAGCCAATCGGGAGGCAAATTCACCTGTGAATGCAACAAAGGCTTCACTGGGACATACTGCCATGAAAGTAAGACCCCAAAGGATTATGCTGTGTATGTAGGCTATGTAAATAGAACTGCTGAGTTCCCTAGGAAGTTTGATTTTTGAATTTTCTTAGGGAGCTAGACCAGCATTTAACTCCAGGGAGGATAGTAAGTCACTGAGATGTGGGCAGACAGTACTAAGATTTAATGTATTATTGCATTGGCTTCTGATTATAGTTTAACATGTTTTTGAATCCTACTTGTTTTTTGGGATGAGAAAACTTTTATTTTTATTTTTCTTGATTTTTATCTCATCTTAAAATTGATTTAGTATATTTTTAGAAAACTTTTTACATTGATTTTTTCTTACAAAGGAATATAATGTAGCTTATTGAGCTCTTTTTAAGACCTATTTCCTTCCATTTCTATAAAGAATTGGTCCTGACTTGGTTTTGTATTTTAACTCATTTAGGTAAGAATCCAAAGTTTGGTGTGCTGGGATAGTTTCTGAGGGAGGCAGCTCCAGGTTTCTGCTACAGTAATGGTGGAACAGGAAATGAACTTGGTCCAATGTACTTCTGCTTCTCTGAAGTCTCGCTTTCTTTACCCCTTCTGCAGATATTAATGATTGTGAAGGCAATCCCTGTAAAAATGGTGGGACTTGTATCGATGGTGTCAACTCATACAAATGTATCTGTGGTGACGGCTGGGAGGGGACATACTGTGAAACCAGTAAGTAGGATGTCCTCCTTGGGGGAGGGTACCTGAGGGAAGGGGGAGCCAATTTGGACTGAGGTAGCCGCCACCATGCTAATGGAGAACTCTAAAGCGGTTAGGGTGGCTGTTTCTGGACTGAAACAGCATCTCTGTTCTGTTTACATTCATTTCTGCTGACAACAGCAGGAGGAGAGACACTCAGCTGCATGTTGTGGGACTGCAGACTGGGTAATTAGTATAATAAATAGACCCACTTGCTTCCAAAGCAGCAAACATTTTTCCATCATTTTTTTTTTCTTAAATGTTGACACTGCAGAGAAATGTTTACAGGTTAGACTGCCTTGTTGAACTGAAGGTAAAGATGACAAGGGAATACTATTCAGAGCTGTATATAGCCAGGGCTACCTGGTAGTTAAGACTGAGGGAAGTTAATCCCCTTGCAGACTTGGGGTCACTCTGTTGAGTTGTAATGTGCATCCAGATAAGGCCATCTTGGTTTTTCAATCCCATTGTTTGGAAGCAAACATCTTTCAGTTTGATCTCTCCTCTTTAATTGTAGACATTAATGACTGCAGTAAAAATCCTTGCCATAATGGAGGTACATGCCGCGACTTGGTCAATGACTTTTACTGTGAATGCAAAAATGGTTGGAAAGGAAAGACTTGCCATTCCCGTAAGTTGAAGCTTACCCCCAAACAAGATGAACCTCCTGCAGTATTAGAGCTTGCTGAACCCTGTGAAGAAGGCCGTGGGGGAGTTCTCATTCTGAACTGCTTCTTTCCAGGTGACAGCCAGTGTGATGAAGCCACCTGTAACAATGGTGGGACCTGCTATGATGAAGTGGACTCTTTCAAGTGCATGTGTCCTGCAGGCTGGGAAGGGGCCACATGTAACATAGGTAACTACTAAGGGCAAGTGGTCTTACAAGGGGAAGGGGGGATGTGAGTGAGTGTGTGTGTGTGTGTGTCTGAGTGGGCGCGCGTCTGTGGGAGTATGTGCGCGTGTGAGCATCTGTGTCTTCATTCCTCTTGTCTGGGCCCACTTTATAGCATGGTGGCATTTTTTCTTTTCTTCTCACAGCTAGAAACAGTAGCTGTTTGCCCAGCCCTTGTCACAACGGTGGTACCTGTGTGGTCAATGGAGACTCCTTTACTTGTGTTTGCAAAGAAGGCTGGGAAGGACCCATTTGTACTCAGAGTGAGTCTTTTCCCTTGAACTCTGCTAAGTGTTGCCTGATGAGAACATTGGCTCATCCTGTCGCCCTCTGAGAGTCTAAATTGAAACCAGAAGGGAGAGCTGTTTGAAGTCTGCTTTAGTATCACCTGAATCTCGGTTTTAATGACTTGGTATGATAAAGTCTTGACCTGGGCATGAGAAAGTTACAAATGAGATAAGTGGAGACAGATGTCATCCCCCTTTTCCGGCATTCTTTGTATGCCAGCGGCTGTCTGCTTCCATTCACTTCTCCATCTTTCTTTACAAGATTCTCTTCCTGTGTCCAAGTGTCCCACGGTCAATTCAACAAAATGTTGGAGTGGAGACCTGGATTTAATTTAGGAGAAGATTGAAGCATATTTTGTTAATGTTAACTAAGTACAATGTGTCACTTGGGCATAACAGAAAATAAATCTCTGTTCTTTCCCAGTGATAGGAGTATTCTTATTGTTGACTTTGTCTTTTTTTTCCAGATACTAATGACTGCAGTCCTCATCCTTGGTAAGTATACAAAATGACAAACTTATTTTCTCCAAAAAACACTTATGTATATTTATTATGTCACTATATACTGTGTATGGGCAGATAATCTTGCCACGACCAGATACAGTTATTGGTTTGTGGGATTTGAAATTGAGACATCTCTGCTTTCTTCTTAGTTATAACAGTGGAACTTGTGTGGATGGAGACAACTGGTACCGATGTGAATGTGCTCCAGGGTTTGCAGGGCCAGACTGCAGAATAAGTAAGCTCCAATTCCTGGTGACTTTGTGCGCGCGTACATGTCCTTCTCCTTTGTTCTTTCTTCCCCTCTCCTCCCTCAGTGAGGATTTTCCTCTTCATACTTCAAGAAAACTCAAGGCCAAGTTTCCCTTCAAATTAACATTGACATATAAAATCATGTATATAATAATTTGCTGCCTCCAGCTGGGACTAACATGCCCTTCAACCTGATCAGCTTCCCAGTTAGCATTAGTTTCATGTGCTACTTGGTATTCAGGGGGAAAGAATGCCAGCTAAACTATTTTGGTCAATTAATCCATATTGAGGCTGAGGCAGTGTGTATACTCCTCTCTAATTAATATTAAATTATAGCCAAAAGGGCATTGACTTATTAGGCCATGAAAATGGAATTTTGGTTCCTAGCATTAAGAACTTTGGAATGGCTTTACATAAAGATGAATTGCAATGTTTTAAGCCTGGATGAGATGTGTAGCCAGAAAGCCCTAGCAGTCCTTCTGTCCCTTCCCTCCCCCCAAATGTAAGACAACATGGCAGTGTTATAATGTGTGAGATTGAATTTATGCTCCCCACCCCAAATTCTCTTAGATATCAATGAATGCCAGTCTTCACCTTGTGCTTTTGGAGCTACATGTGTAGATGAAATCAATGGCTATCGGTGCATCTGCCCACCTGGTCACAGTGGTCCTAAATGCCAAGAAGGTAGGCCCATTTATCATACTCCAGTTTATGTTAAGGAGAAAGTACTAAATTTGCATGTAGAGACTACAGCCAGCAATCAATAAACATTTATTAAGTGCCTCCTGTGTGCCAAGGATTATAGATTCAAAGACAAAAATAAAAACAGTGTCTGCCCAGAAAGGAGCTTGCATCCTATAGGGAGTGACATCATGTTGCATTTAAGTAAACAGAAAATAAAGAAAGAGTATTTGAGGGCCAAGGGCATTACCTAGTGCCAAGGGAGTGCATTCTTGTGTTCTGTGCCATGTCACAGAAGTGGGAGAATGAATATTGAGCATGAGGAATAGCTGAAGATAATAGTTTGTGAGGGAGAATAAGATATACTAGAAAAGGTTGGTCAGACTCATGTTCTTTAAATACCAAATCAAAGAGATTTATATCTGATTCCAGAGTGAGTCACCCGAATTCTATTGCAACCATTTCCCAATTAGTTTGCTTTCAACTGTGAGTGAGAGGGCTGCTTAGGGAGACTAAAGGAGGACAATTGGGTTGCTAAAAATACACCAACTGCTTACAATTATAAAGCTGTAATTTACTCCTAACGCTTTCCCACCTTTTTAGTTACAGGGAGACCTTGTATTACCACGGGGAGAGTGATGCCAGATGGGGCCAAATGGGATGCTGATTGTAATGTTTGTCAGTGTTTAAATGGAAAGGTTGCCTGCTCCAAGGTAGGAGGAAGAACTGTGATTTGCATTTTCAGCTCATCAGTGGGGAGGGTGTTTGTAAGCATTCTGCTCTTCTGCTTCCTTAGGTCTGGTGTGGCCCTAGACCTTGCCTAATACACAGCAAGGGCCACAATGAATGCCCCGCTGGGCAAAGCTGTGTCCCCATTCAGGATGACCAATGCTTTGTGCGACCCTGCACTGGAGTGGGCGAATGCCGGTCTTCAAATCCTCAGCCAGTGAAAACAAAATGCACCTCTGACTCCTATTACCAGGACAATTGTGCCAACATCACCTTTACTTTTAACAAAGAGATGATGTCACCAGTAAGTACTTAGATTTTTTTCTTTTGACCCATGAAAATTGTTCCTTTGTTTTTCCAGATTGGGTTCCCTGTCTTGCCTGGGCTGGAAATGTAATGATCCACAGTTGATTGGCCCAGAAACTTTGACCTGTTCTATTTCCTAACTAGACAGGTTCTGCTCCCCTTTAGGCAAGCTAATAAGTATGTTTTCCCTATCCACAATTTCCAGGGATTCATCATATCTTACTGCTGATATCTGATCAGCTTAAGCCCTACTGTAGCTCAGAATCCCTGAGCTCAAGCCTTCCAAAAATCTGCTGAGGCCTTCCTCATGGCAGAGATTACAGGCATGGAGTCATATGAAACTTAACTTATACAAGTTTAAATAGTGGTCTGACATGTAACTTCCATTTCTGTGGCACAAGAAGACTGGAGAATGCAAACTTGGTTTAGGGATAATTTAGCCATCTTTCTGATCTGTGAATTCTAAGACTTTCCCTTTTTGTTTTGAATTATTTTAGGGTCTTACCACTGAACATATTTGCAGTGAACTGAGAAATCTGAATATTTTGAAAAATGTTTCAGCTGAATATTCCATCTACATAGCCTGTGAGCCCTCACCATCTGCAAACAACGAAATCCATGTTGCCATTGTAAGTATTAGGCAGGATTGATTATTCCTAACCATTTGATTTAATTATTTGGAATTCTATGGTCTAATTTGAAAAATAATTCCAAACAATCATATTAGGTGCTTGAATTAAAAAAAAAAAACACTTTTGCACATAGTATGTTGGCTATTTTAGTATTCCCATATCTGTATCTGACCTTTTGTCTTTTTTCCAGTCTGCTGAAGATATTCGAGAGGATGGGAACCCTATCAAAGAAATAACAGACAAAATCATAGATCTTGTTAGTAAGCGAGATGGAAATAGTACTCTTATTGCTGCAGTTGCAGAAGTTAGGGTCCAAAGACGACCCATGAAAAGCAAAACAGGTGGGTAGGAATAAAATGCGTTTTGCCATGGTGATGGTCCTGAGAGCAATCCATTTTATCTTGGAATCAGAGAAGCAGAACTGTAAGGGTCCTTAGAAATCAGCTAGCCCATATTGACTTTCTGTCATCACTCATGAGGATTCTAGGGCTCAAAGATGTTAAATGGTGGTCTCCTGATTTCATTGTTTTTCTGCCCTATTGCTATGAGCTCTTTAATATATATACACTCTGATTTTACTCTTAAGTCATCATTCTCCTTTAGATAGACTAGTAAATAGGAGACTCAGAAGATTTTGATAGAATTTTTGTGTTATACATTAAAAATTATAGCAGGCATTTTTATACACTTGATCCCCCGTGCAGCACCTCGCATAAGACAGGGGCAATGTGGCCATTGCTATTTGGAGGCTCCCTTGCCACCAAGCCCTATATAAGCATCTCTGCAGGTTGCATATTAAGTTGTGTTTGCATATTTCTTTCTTTAAAAAAAATTAATACTAGGGGGCAGCTAGGTGGCGCAGTGGTTAGAGCACCAGCCCTGAAGTCAGGAAGACCTGAGTTCAAATCTGATCCCAGATGCATAACATTCCCTAGCTGTGTGACTCTGGGCAAGTCCCTTAACCCCAATTGCCTCAGCAAAAAAAAAAAAAAAAAAAAAATTAATACCTCAACACAGAATCAGGACCACCCTTCAGTCTGATTCAGGCTGTGCTCTGGAGTGCTGTGGCCCTGCGTCTGGCACCTGCTATAGGCCACACACTCCACTGGAGGAGCGGCTCTTTGTTGGAAGTAGAAGGGATTCCATTGTTCTCTTGGTCTGCTTGTAGGATCTCTTCTGCCTCCTACTTCCAAGGACTTCAGTAACCATTCTTAAAGGGGTTTGTGAGAGAGGGGTCCAAACTCGGGTTTGTTCCCGCCAGACAAATCTTCAGACTCCAGAGAGGCCTGATTGAGAGAGAGCAGCATGACAAGCCTGTGTGGCTGCTGCCCATCTCGGCCCTCTCTTGGGAGCACACACTGCAGTCTCCAAGGCTCTCAATCCAGCACCTGTTTAACAAGCGGTGAATTGGCTTAATTTGCAGTTGTGAGGGAAAAAAAAGGGGACCCTTGCCCCTGTGGCTTTCATTTCAGGAGCTCCGTGTGTGTAGGGAAACTAATGAAGCACTCTTTAACTCTTGCGATTTGGAGGCTAATTGGTTTTGTGCCTGTCTTTCAGATTTCCTGGTTCCGTTGCTGAGCTCCGTCTTAACCGTGGCTTGGATCTGTTGCCTGGTAACAGCTTTTTATTGGTGCTTCCGGAAACGCCGAAAGCCGAGCAGCCACACGCACACGGCCTCGGATGACAACACCACCAATAACGTGCGCGAGCAGCTGAACCAGATCAAAAACCCTATTGAGAAGCACGGGGCCAACACAGTCCCCATCAAGGACTACGAGAACAAAAACTCCAAAATTGCCAAAATAAGGACACACAACTCCGAAGTGGAGGAGGACGACATGGACAAGCACCAGCAGAAGGCCCGCTTCGCCAAGCAGCCGGCCTACACGCTAGTAGACAGAGACGAAAAACCGGCCAACAGCACCCCCACAAAGCACCCAAACTGGACAAACAAACAGGACAACAGAGACTTAGAAAGTGCCCAAAGCCTAAATCGGATGGAGTACATCGTATAGCAGATGGCGGGGGCTGTCGCGCAGGGGCTGCCTTTAAATATCATTAAGGGCACTCTTGAGTTTGTAGGTCTTTAAACTGTTGTGTAATATTTGAGTCTAAGGCTGTTATTTACTTAGAATCCCTGTGTTAATTTAAGTTTTGACAAGCTGGCTTACACTGGCAATGATAGTTGCTGTGGTTGGCTGGAATACCAAATGTGGCTGCATTTCACATCTATGCAAAACTAGTCAAAAATGCCCGAATGTAAATCCCACTGCAGCTGATCCATCACAGAAAGGTTTCCTCAGATATAACATAGCCTTGTGAGCTGTCCTTTAACTTCCATTTTTTGCCAGGTGTCCCGACTTTATTGAGGTCTTAGACGAATACATTTTATTTATATTTATTGAATCTTTTTTTTTTTGAGTTTTTTTGTATATTGGTTTTATGGTGACGTACAACTAGTTCTGTATTTGAAAGTGCCTTTGCAGCTCAGAACCACAGCAACTATCACAAATGTTTATTATTTATTTTTTTTTATTGTATTTTTGTTGGGGGAGGGGGGAAATCAATGTCAGCAGTTGCTGGTAAAATGAAGAATTTAAAGAGGAAAATGTGTCAAAAGTAGAAGTTTGTATAGTTATGTAAATAATTCTTTTTTATTAATCACTGTGTATATTTGATTTATTAACTTAATAATCAAGAGCCTTAATATCATTCCTTTTTATTTATATGTATGTGTTTAGAGTTTGAAGGTTTTTGATAGCTTTGTAAGTATAATGGCTTTATTTTTTTTGAGCTTATTTACTTGTTACATGTTGCCTATAAGCCAAAATTAAGGTGTTCTAAAAATAGTTTATTTTAAACAATAGGATGGGCTCTCATGCTCTGATGCTGGGTTTGGTTTTTTTTTTGTTTTTTTTGTTTTTTTTTTTTTTTTGTACAATGTCAAATGTTTGAAACACCTATAGTATCACTTTAAGACTCTTGTAAGTACTGACTGAGGCAGTTTAGAGATTTAGATTAGAACAGGTTTGTGTTCCATTGTTTTGTTTGCTGCTTTAGACTTGAAAAGAAAAGAGGCAGATAATCTGCTCCAAAGCAGTTCAAGGGAACAAACTGAGAGCTATGATGTCCCATAGCTGAAATGTGAGTGGTTGCATATAACAAAAGGAAAAAAAAATCAAATTTAGCATGAAGTTGGAAGCACAGCAATCTTTTTTTGTAAATTCTGATTTTTTTTCACCATGAATATATAATACTGAACCACTTGTAGATTTGATTTTTTTTTTTTTTGTAATCTACTGCATTTAGGGAGTATTCGAATAAGCTAGTTGAATACTTGAACAGTAGAATGTCCAGTAAGATCACTGTTTAGATTTGCCATAGATTACACTGCCCGCCTTAACAAGTGAGGAGATCAAAGTGCTATTACAACATATAAGATCGAAAAGGCTTATAAACAGAGTAATCTCATTGGTTAACCACTGAGATCATGAAGATACCTTGTATTGTGCTATGAGTGTTATATGAACATGAAAATGCATCTTTGATGTGTTGTTCCTGGCAATAAATTTTGAAAAAGTAATATTTATTAAATTTTTTGTATGAAAACCTGGAACAGTGTGGAGTTTGAACTTCCTGATGCTCAATATCCAATCTTCTGTGGGCCTTGGCCATCCCCTGTAGAATTTCCTCTGGTCACTTGCTTGAAGTAGCCGGGAAGAAAGAAGGCAGAAAGGAAGTAAGTGCTCCATTGCAAGAAAATTGTTTCCTCCCCCCATATCTTGAAAAGACTGTTATCTACCCATTTGAGCTCATTTGTTTTGGAAGCATGGAACTTGAGGACAACATTTTAGGCTAGACTTTAAAAAGATACCATTTCTGATCCTCTCTCTTCCTTCTCAAGACAGGTGAGACCAAAAATTGTAGAGTTGCAAAGGAATTGTGAGGTCACCTAGGTTAATCACTTCATTTTACAAATGAGGAAACTTGGCCCAGAAGTTTAAAGTTTGAGAGCTGGGATTCAAACTGAGGTCCTTCATCCCTGAATCTTAACATTGATGTCCCAATAAAACCAAAACAGATTAATCTGGCAATAAATGTGAATGAACAATTCTAGAATTATCTCTGAGTTATTTGCCTAGAGCATCTTAGTGTATTTGTTTGCTTTGTAAGACATGTTCATTCCAAAAAAAAAAAAAAAAAGTTTTTTAAAGCAATCTGGATTGGTAAAGTTGGTGGGGTGGGGTAGGGGGAAATTTTAATTCATTTCTAGTTACTTGGATTAATATTAATGCTATTTTATTATAGGCCACACCTTAGTTAATGTTCCCAATTTGATGGACTTAAGCCTCTAGGGATATTTCCTCACCACAGAGGAAATAGTTGTTACAAGCTTCTGTAATACCCAGCCAATCTACTTGCCTGGTCCCAAGAAGTGAATAGGCACTTCTTGTGGCATCTTTGCAAAGCCTGGCATTCATGGGGCTTGGGGTTATAGTAAATTGGCTTTTGGCCCACGATGTGGCCCAGAGGTCACAGTGGTTTCCACTTGCTAGGAGAAAGCTGCCCAGAATGGATTAAACTGCTCCTTCCCTGGGCCAGAAGCCAAATGACAGGCCAGAAGGAAATTGCCCCTGTCCTCAGAATGAGGGGAGAGCTGCTGGCCTCCTCCCCCGATCTGGGGTCAGAGACAGGAGCAAAGGAGGTGAACTGAGATGTCAAGTCTAGATTTGGGAGCCTCCTCCCATGCTCCTTCTCCACAAAGGTAAGTCACTGACTCAAAGATAGGAAAATGTGAAACGAATGACTTTCTGTGCTGTGGGCTTTTTGCCTGTATTGAGCTTAATTTTTCAGGACTCTTATTCTAGAGTAATTAAGTATTTCTCTTGAATTTTTATGCTACTTTTCTCCATTAAGATCAACACTTTGCACATGCAGACAAACCTTCAGAATCAACAAAAGCATTTATTTAGCACCTACTATATGTCAGGCAATGGAGACATAAATAAAGACAAAGAATAGAACAAGTCTGGTCTTCTTAGGAAAATGCTTTTTTCTCTTTCAGCAAAATAACAGCATTTGATGTGAAAAGAGCAAAGTAAGCTAGGGTAAATGTTCTAGGCTTGCCCAGAGTCATACCTAGCATTTTCTTGGGATCAGTGTGGGGCTTAAAGTTAGAAGGATGGTGTTAAAAATGACAAGATGTGTTTCAGCTTGTAAGAAAGGGAAACATGAGCAGCAAAAATTAGACATATTCACATGCGATCTCCCTGCCTTAATGAAGCAATATAGATTTGTCATTTTGCTTTTCATTCAGACAGCTGAGTTTCTGAAGGTGGGGTCTGGTAGGAGAGAGCTTGTTTTCCCACTGTCAAAGCACACCTAATGAGGGAGAAAGTCTGGTTGTGCAGTGACAAATGTTTCTTGGGTTGTTGCCAGAACTTTGACAAAAAAAAAAAAAAAGAAAAATTTGCTTAATGAGCTACAATGATTCCTTATTGCCACATTTGAAAAAGCAAACTTGCTCCTTGAAGGAAGTGGCTTTTTTGAAATTTACATAGGTTGATTTACCAAGTACTGTTAAGAACTGTCTTTTCTGAATTTCTTTGGGGCTTTCTCTATGGAGTAAATCAGGCTAATCTCTAAGCTCATATTGCAGTACCATGATTTCAGTCTTCCTCCCCCTTTTCTCCTGAGAAATTCGAAGAGAAGGGATTAGGAAATATGCCCCTGGCTGTTCTGGGGTTGGAATAGAGGGTGGTTAAGAAGTGATGTGGTACCTTTTTTGTTCCCCATTAAAAAACCTGAACACAGCTTCATTATAGGGGAGGACCCTAGCAGAAAAGAGTTTCTGAAGTTCGTGAACTTGTTTTTAGAAATATACACGTTTTGATAATTTCAAATATAATTGATTTCCTTGGTAATCTTGTATATTTTATTTTATGCACTTTTTAAAGGCCTTATTTTGAGAAGGAATCTATGCCAAAAAAGTTAAGAATTCTTGAATTAGCCTTGATAACTAATCAGAAGATAATGGAATTCTAGGAAAGGCATGTGAAAAGTTATTCTTAAACAGTAGGAAATTTGTTTTGGAACTATCTTTAAGCTGACACAATAAATATACATTTATGTGTACATATCTATATATGATATCTATATATATATATATATATATATATACAGGAATATATGTATGTATTTGTGTATGTGTGTGTATATATATATACATATATACACATATATATATGTGTATATGTATATTGGGGGAGGGAGGGATTGTGTACATATTCTTAACTCCTTTGTTTAAAAACTTTTCAGCTACCATACTTACCTGAAAGCCAAGTGTTTTAGAGTTGACATAAGTGGCAAAATTCTTTTAAATCCAAAGCAATATATGAAAAAAAAAAAAAAAAACAAAAAACAAATCACATATGACCCATCTGGAAGATTGGCAGAGTAAGGAGGCAAGAATTCCAAGTTCAAGGCTGATGTGAAATAGGAAGGGTAATGGCGATGGAAGCAGCCCATTCCAATTTCCTCTGTCCTGAGAATGTTAAAGTTCATGGGGAAAAAATGTTAGTTACTTGAGGATAGGGTGTTTCTGGTTGTCCTTTGAGTTTAGAGATTGCTGAGCACGGTGCATTAGATTTGGCATCAGAGAATCTTAATTTGAATCCCAGATCTGTCATTTTACCCCTTGTGACCTCTGAAAAGTCATGTAACCATTCTAGTTATCCATTTACTAAGGTTGAACAAGATACTTTCTATGGTCCCTTCCAGGTTTAAATCCTATCACTTGTAAGGTTATTGTCGGCATATATGTGTTTCAATTTGTGTGAGATACTAGTGGGAAAGAGATAAATTACTTGGGGAAAACATTTCATAAGTAAAGTTAGTTTAAAGAGGACAGGGTTCTAAATCAAATTTCCATCTTTCTTATGAGGAAGAATTTTGGAGTATCTTAAAGCTGAAAAAGCCCTCTAGAGATTAATTAGGGATGGCTAGTGAGCATTTTCAAAAAGCAGCAATGAATTCATGACTAGACTGAATTCAAGTATTTTTTGGACAAATTTATTAAGACTAGTAGATTGGGGAATTTAGTAGATTGTTGTTTGCTTTGATGTTGTCAAAGCACTTGACAGTTGGTCATCCTGTTGGGCATCGAGGTATCAATGAATGGAGTATAGGTCTGGAGTCAAAAATATCTGATCAAGTCACTTAGGCCTGCTTTCTTCAGTTTTTTCATCTGTGAAATGAGCTAGAGAAAGAAATGGCAAAGCATTTGTGTCTTTGCCAAGACAACCCCAAATAGGATCACAAAAAGTTGGGCATGACGGAAAAGACTCAATAACAACATGCTATTTGTGTAGATGACATAGTTTTGGTTCAAGAAGACAGTGCTATTATTAGGTGGATTTGGAACTGGTTGAATGGTTGGACATAAAAGAATAATCATTGTTTTATTCCAATTTGCAAAGTCTCTTGTTCAATGCTCTGTACCATTTCACATTTTCATCAGTCACATAATAGATGATATCCTAATATTCACAGATGAAACAAAGTTAGGAAGTACTGTTAAAATCTGGGTGATAAGATCCTGAAAAGATTTGCAACCTAAAATGATGAGGTTAATCAAAGAAGATAAAATTTAATGAATAGAAAGGTGTGAAGTCTTCCATCTAAATTTTAGAAATCACTTAAGTACGAGATGAGGTGGGGATGGTTTGTCTGAAAACAGATCTTGAGGTTTTAGGACACTGCAAGCTCATTTGAGTCACCAGTATGATAAAAGTAGCCAAATAACTAGTATGATTTTAGGCTGCCTTGAGAAGTATAGAGCTCAGGGTCAGAAAAGAGATAACACTGTGCTCTGGCCACATCTAGAACACTGTGTTCAGATCCATAGGAAGGCAACCAAGATGTGGTGAATGGCTTCAAGTCCATGCTATGTGAGGATTAAAGAACTAAAGATGTTTATCTTGGAGAAGATTCAAGTATCTGAAGATCTGTCTTGTGGAAAAAGTATACTTGCTTCACTTGGCTGTACAGGGTAGAATTAGGAGAAATAGGTTCCAAGGAGGAAGTTTGGGGCTTGGTTTAAGGAAAAACTTCCTAATAAGACTATTCTAATAGGAAGTGGACTGACCCAGAATGTAGCAAGTTGCCTCTATAACTACAGGACATCAAGTAAAGAATAAAGGCTAGAATGACCAAGTTTCAGAGGAAGCTAAGAGCAAAAGATGATTGTAACTTAATCAGGCTCTCTTGATTAAAGAACAGTCAGAAACGGTATCCATGATTCCCAATTGCTCAAGTTCAACTACCCTTTCCAAAACACTATACTTCTTCCTTTTCTTAGGAATAGTTTGTCAAATAAAAATACCCACCTTTGCCTCACTTTGTTTTGTTTTCACAGGGATATTAAGAAGATGAATTTCAAATATTGAACCTATTGTTTGATTTGAGAACAGAGTAGCTTTCTGTGGGTAGATAAGGATTTTTTTTTCTTTATAACTATTGTGAACCTATAACATTCTTAGGGGTTTTTGCTGGCATCTTATCTTATACTTTTTTCAGTTCCATGTGACAAAAATTAACATTTGGTTTTTTTAAATTTTGGATTCCAAGTTCTCTCTCTCCCTCCCTTCTCTCCTTCCTTAAGAAGGTAAGCAATTTGATTTATTATACATATGTAGTCATACAAAAAAAAAGATTCTTAGAACCTCCTACATATGAACCCCTTCTTTTCCAGGGTCAAAATGGCCAAACTTTATAATACTTTAAGCTCTTTAGTATTAGTCATTAAATAAATTTGGAGGAATGTAGGAGGCTTTGTGGGGAGAGGGGCAAGAAGAATAATTAAGCTCTCATATCCACTTTCCCCATATTTTAGCAGCAAATATTCTCTAAATATATGACTTTGTAGCAACCCAGCAGCTATATTAGAAAGATGAAAGACAGCTTATGCCCAAAACTTACAAATGTGAGAGTTATTGAAAGTTGTTCTTTTGTTTGTTTAAATTCCATCCAAATAAGAGTATGATGTTGCAGGTACTTTTCTGGGAGTCTGCATCTTGCTTCAGGTTTGTAGATTAAGTCCCTTCATGGGCAGTAACTACACAAAATGGCTTCCTGTTTTTCATTTTATGCTGTATATACAAAAAGTTCTGTCTCCGATGTGTGTCAATAAGGATTTGCCAGTTTTCCTTGCTTCCCAGGGATTCTAGGGTAGTGATTAATGGGGAGACACGGGAGAAACCTCTGTTCACCAATTTATGCTTTGGGATCTCTGAGCATTATAAATTGTTATTGTTATTATTATATATTATTGAAGGGACAAAGAAAGGAGAAAAGAGAACAGAGAGAATCTAATTCACTCAGTGGCTGACAAAATTTGTTTACCCCATAAGAAATAGGGGCTTGCTCTCATGACCTTGAGTGAGATTAATTGTTTTCCCACAATACAGGAATCTAGGAGTTTACTCCCTCACATTGAGGCTTATTAACTGTAAAGCTACTGTGAGTTTGAGGAAGAAGCCTTACGCTTCAGAGATGCTGTGTTTAAGTGGACTTGTTTTACACTTCCAATGCTGAATAATTCAACTAACAAGATGTGCTCTGATAGAATTATCAGGCTAGATTGTGTCTTTGGGTTACAGAATCAGTCAACCAAATGGGTAAACTAAACTTGAACAATTCCTAGACACTTCTACTGAACCAAAGGCAGCTGGGTAGCTCAGGGGATAGAGTTGGGAAGACCCTTAAACCTTTACTTAGTTGTATGTCCCTGGTCAAGTCATTTAACTTCTGCCTCAGTTCCCCTATAAAATGGAGATAATAATAGCATTTACCTGCAAAGGTTGGTGAGTGAATCAAATGCAATATTATTTGTAAGTCACTTAGCACCATGCCCAGCACATGGTAAGGAGCTTAAAAGAAATTCATATTTCCTTTTCTCAAACATAAGAAACTAGATATAGAAAAGTCCTTAATTTGGAAATACTTCTCAAACACTGGATAGTACTATACAAGAAATGTATTAAAATTAGTTGTAGAGAATCAATATCTAATGGGGCTTGGATAAAACAGCATGTCAGTTCAGAATCCAATATTCTAATACAAGCTAGTCTAGTCGTGGAATAGAGCTAATTCTTTAAAACAGAATCAGTTGGGAGGTGTGATGAGTCAGATGCAGAGGTGGGTGATCAGATTATGGATTTATCCCTTCCCTTCCACTTGACCAGAGGAGATGTTTTATGACCTTTGAAAGGTCAATGAATATGAACTGGCCATAGTAGTAGTGGCCTTAGGGTAAAATTGCCTGAGGAAAAGCAGTTTCCAAATTCTACCAGGACTCTTGATCTTTGGAGCCAAGTAAAGAGAACTTTCTGAAAGTTTCACAGAAGAAGAAAAGGAGTCCCAACCAATCAGAAATTGCAAGATATCTCTTTACTATATATGATCACTACGCTAGAACCCACTTTTTCTTTAACACTAGATCTACTTGTGTGTCCTAGACTGTAGGGGAAAATATTTTCTACCAATTATTCTTAAATCATTTTAGCATATTATACATGTAGGTACCACAAAGAAGCTAATATCCAACCCAGGGCTTTTGTTCAGTATTTAATTTATTGATATGTCTTACAGTCATAAAAAGGATCAATAGTAGAGAGCTAGACAGGCTATTAGAGCCATTGACAAGTCATACAAAGGCAAATGAAACCAAGCCATTCCTACTCTGAAAGAATTTTTTTCATTCTATTAACAGGACCCAACAAGACACAATAAGAAAATAAATGGAAAATTGAGAAAGAGTGCATTATCCATTGATAATGTTGGGATTCACTAAAGGCTTTTCAAGGGTTGGCTCTGAGTTCAGCTTTGAAGAGAAATGTTCTAAGATCCATTCTAAGTAAAATTCATTCTAGGCTCATGGGATGGCTTGTAGTCTGGGGAAAACCTAACAGTCCTGTTTGGCTAGGGTGAAGACTTTGTGAAGAAGAAAAATGGAATAGAGAAAGCTGGAAAGTGTGCCATTAGATAAAAAAGACTATAGAAATGGGATGTCTAGTTAGCAAAAAAGAAAATTCAGTTTTTAACTGCATTGATTCTAGGGCACATTTGGAAAAAAGATAAATGTCAGAGAATGCCTTTGCATTTTTGGAGGAGAGTTTATGTTTGAATTGTCACTTACTTATGTGTACTAATGAAAGCCATTTCACATCTCTGGGCTTTAGTTTCCTAATCTGATTAAGCTAGAGGAACCTAGTTCTTGAGATTTAAATATGTGATCCTATGAATAAAGTGCATTCATGCTTTCTATTTTCTCAAATGCATCATCATTCTCAATTCCTAAGATTTTATTTTCTGTTTGATGAAGTCTAGTTACAATACCTCATAACATGATTCCATGGGTCTGCATAGCCATCTGATTTGACTTCAGCAAAAGATTTCCATCTGTTCAGTGGTCAGTGTATCTAATGGTTTTGGAATAAGAAATAGTCAGGTGATCCAAATTTCACATCTGAATGAAGCAGGCTGTTTTCTTTAAGTATCTTCCCACCCATCCTCACTATGTCCCTCTGATTTATTCAAAGTTGTTTATACTTTGAAATTTCCTGACTTTCAAAATTTATTCTATCCTAAGGTGATATGGTATGTTAATCTTTGTCAGTATAGCTGGTAAAACAAAACAAAACAAAAAAACCAAAACCAAAAAAAACTCCAGTTAAATCCAGAGTTCAATGTGCCTTATAGTTTTACAGTGGTTTAAGACATGGAGTGACAAATCACAATTTTTTTTTTTCCAGAGATTTGGATCCATTTTGTTGACCCTACTGGGAATGAGAATTTTAAGAGTTCAGAGGTTACTGGTCTGGGAAGATACACAAGCAAGTTGGTTATGGGAAGCCTCCTACTGCTAATGTGTATTTATACTTTGTAAACTCTGATTCATACAAGAATTGGAACAGAAATCTGCTTCCTGAGGTTGTATTTTTAAATAGATAGTTTGCAAAAACAACAAAATTATTTTCCTTAACTTTTTTTTCCACCCCACAATAGGCTAAACATTCCAGATCAGATTTTGTGAGTAACAAGGCAACAGGTCTTCATAGATGGGCATTTGAGCATTTTGGGACCCAGAAACCTAAAAACAAAGCTTAAAAACCATTAAGGTAGCTACATTGCATCATCTCAAATCCCCAAGGGATTCCCGTGTATATTAAAAATAACGAACTTTCTTTTGTGAGCAATTGCCTCTAAATGATTATTACAGAAAAGTAAAACCAGAAGTGGGTGATACTTATAAATCAGTAACAATACTGTTGCCTCGTAGCTGGAGGAAGAATATATCGAGCTTAAAGCCTAAGCAACTGAATGGGCAACCCTCTCAGAAATCCTGTACAAATGGGTGAGGCTAACTTTGCTTTTGATATACATTAAGCCAGCCTTGCTTGCTCTTGCATGCAGGGCACAACTTTCCTGGCTGGCAGCGCTTTTCTTTCAAGTCCAAGGCAGCTTTTACAAGTCTCAAATTATGTATTATTATGGATGGGTCCAGTGTCAACCTGTGGTATTCAAGACCGGGAAATTAACTGTTGGGAACACAGGCTTTAAAGTCCAGCCCCAGCCTTGTGCTGAGTCTCTCCTCCCACCTTTCCAATCCATACCAGAATGTTGAGAATGCTTTGGTCTCCACAAAGACAAAGCAGAGAGATTCCAGCAACTTCAAAGTAACAGCTTTTTTTGGAAGAGATAGCCACCTGTCAAGCCCAGGGGTTGGTTGTCTTGCCCAAATTCTACAGGGCAAATGTAGTTTTGTCTATTTACTTGAGCATCCAACATAATTCTAAGTCTTCCCACACTCCTCACTTGATGAATGGAAAAGAGCCATTTTATCATCCCTAGGCACTATACAGATGGAAAGCTTTCCATTGATAATGGCAGACTTAGAACTGAGTGAAAACTAAGAAATCTCTCCTTTTACAAAAGAGAAGACAAACCCAGAGAGCTTGTTTTCAGTGCCCCATTTGGAACTCTGCTCTCTTGGTGTTCAGGCTAGGGCTTTTCCCATTTACCATTCTGCCTGGGAATCTGCCAGCTTTGGGTTGGGCCCTTCTTGGCAACATTTTCAAAGGCCTTTAAACTAAGAGGCACCAGTTGGGATTCATAATCAATGGAAAGATGTCTACAGCTAGTCAAAGAGGTCCCAAGGGCTCAGAACTTCATGCTTATCATTTACTGTGTGGGTTGAGGGACAGAGAGGGAAGGTTAGCCTCTGACTGAAATTCTGTTAACTACCTGGGACACCTTCCCAGGGGTAAGCAGATTTTTATTCAGCCTTCTAAAATTCCCTACTCTGCATGGGGAACACCAAGTGGCAGGCTTTCTACCTTTCAGGGATTGCCCAGCAGTCACACTGCTTACCACTCTTGTGAAGGTAGTGGGGAAGAGGGAAAGAAGGTATTTTCCAGACCTGAAGCAGGCTAAACTTTGCCATCTGCACGGCTTCCCCTTGTTCTCTTGTTTCATATTGCCTATTGGTTATGGTTTCACAGAAGTATAAAATGAGCTGCAGGAAGAGGAAATAAAAAGTCCCTTACTTCTTCATCTAGCCATATGCTCCATTAGGTAGGATTGTTCTTCATGGAAAGCCAGAGATGGAGTGATGGGCTTTGCCATGTCTTCAGGTGACCTCCATATCATTAGGCATAATCTCATATTCCCTAGCCACTCCAGCTTCTCCCTTTGACCAGGTTACTATCATGTTATCTATCACTGGTGGATCAACCAAGCATTTAAAAGTACTAAAAATTAAATTGCTCGAATGTGATCCATGTAAACCACTTCCAGGATGAATGCTCCATAATTGCAGGTTTACTGGAGTGCTGCCTCTCCTGTACAATCCACCCCTTCTCTCACCCCTGACACTGCTGGAGCAGAAATATATCACAGACACCCTCTTTAACCAGTTATCACAGCAGAGAAGTCTAAATGTTATGCAAAAGCTTTTTGTATGCAGAGGCAGCAATGCTGAATGATTTCAGAATATTCCTATATCGTAGAAGGAAAATGATAGTTCCTTAAACTTTAGGACGTTTCCAATCTGAAGTTCTTCTGGGGGTTGTTTGGATTTTCAGTGTTGCTTTCTAAAGTCCTTTTGAAATAATTCAAGACTCAAAGACTGGAAATGAGAAACAGAAGAGATGGCTGGGAGTTAGTGGGAGTGGGAAGTTGCAATGCTGTGGCAAAGGAAGGAAACTGTGACTGGAACAAGGAAAAGGGAGTTGAGGGAGCCACAGCAAAAGCTTAAACCCTTCTCCATGTGCACTTTACACAGTTACCCTTACAGATTTAAGCAGCTGCTGCTATTAGATTTAACTAAAGAATGCCTGGAGTTGCTGTATGACATTTTTTTAAAGCCCCATTTTATATGTTTTTCTAGGGAACAAGTTTTGCTTTCTCTTTCCACACTTTCATTCATAGATAACTGGGGCTAGAAGGGACCTTAGAAATCATCAGGTGCAACCCTTTTATTTTAGAGAAAAGCAAAGACCCAGAGAAGCTGTGTCTTGCTCATGATTGTACAGGTAATAAAAGAGTAGAACCTGCATTTAAATCCAAATCTTCTCACTCTAACTTTAGTGTTCCTTTCATTATACCTGATGGAGAAAGGATAAAAAAGGCAAGGTAAGGATTCTCCCAAGCATCTTTTGATTCAGTATGATGACCAAATATAATGAACTGGGGATCATATGATGATAAAGTTAGATTCTAATGTAAATTGCCATTCCAGCTATCAAAATAGACACCATCTTAAAAGGGTGGTAGCTAAGGGAGGGAAAATATATTTTGAAATGAAAGTGATATAAAACAGAAAATATACATATACACATATTTAAAACTGGATACTTGTTCTAAGAAACAAAGACAAATTTAGCTTCTACTGAAGACAAACCAACAAAAAATAAAAATTCACAGGTATATGAAATAGCTAGGAATAGTCACTGTACTTTATTTTAGAAATAAAAAGGATTTTGGTGAATCTGGGAATCAGATCAGCCCCTTCTAGGCAGTTTGATATTCATAGGAAAAAAATTCAAGACCCAGAATGAAGTATTAAGGTCTCAAAAATATCACTGATAATTTGTATTCCCAAACAAATTCACAAACTTTATATAGGTTATACTGTGATGCAGAATAATTAAAGTTAAATAAAGTCCTTTTATTTCCTTCCACCATTAAGGTGAGCTCAGTAGGTTTTTCTATTTTTTTTTCAGATCTTTCTCAGATACTGACCCAGTGAAGATTTATGAATAATGATCAAGAAATGCTCCTCAGATGAAAGCATTAGATACATACATCTATGCTCACTGATTAAATTGGATGTTTCATTTCCTCAAAATTTTTAATAAGAATTTTTAATCAATCTATGCAGAAGATGCTGTTAATTGGGCTCAGAGGATAATTTCAGAGCTCCTTAATTCATAAGGACAATTCCAAGGATTTTTAGCATTTTAGTGCCATAAAGTTCTAGAACTTTACAAGTAGGTAAGATGTTGGAGGCCATCTAATCTAACTCTTTCATTTTACAGATGAAGAAATTGTTAGTCCGGATCTGGACCACTCCTTCATCATCAAGTCCTGATCTGGCAATTTGCCTGGGAAGCTATATCCTGCTTGCCACAGGTGGGTAGGATTTCTCTCATCTCCACATTGGTAGTACAACACATCCTAAGGTCCAATTTGAATTGCTCACAAACTTGAAATAAAGAAACCAAAATTAGGAATTGAGCCTAGGATTCTGAGGCAAAAAGGCACTAGGTACAGGACATGATTTTGCTAGGCTGGAAAATATCATTTAAAAAATGAAGTCAACTTGTTAGAAAATTCACAGGTATATCAAATGGCTCACATTCATTTTCATCTACTTGGAGTCTAACCAAGCCAGTTGTTCCAGTCTGAGGATCCTACTATTCTCAAAATATATTATTTGTAATTTTTAAAGTCTACCTCTGTAGAATTCTTCCCCAGTTGGAAGGGGCACTTTTCCCAAGGGAAGAGTTTGAGAATGCTTTTCCTGCTGTTGTAGGCTCCTTCCCAGAGGAATATTTGGGCTCTGCTTTTTCTCTTTATGGTCACTATGTTGATGAAAATGACCCTGGAGAAAGCCTTGCCAGGGAAGAATTTTAAAGAGAGTGCACAAGCCAAGTACTCCCCATTCCTCCTCCTCCTCCCCACTTCCCCCTCCATCCCCGCCCCCACTTAACAAGCCTTGATGCCTCCAGCTTCATTAGAGAGAAGCGTTTCTTAGTCTCTCCTACTGGGAACATTCACTGAAGCCAGAGTAGGATTTCCCACATTCTGACTGGAGGTCATCCTAATATACAATAGCACCTTCTCCCTGTGACAACAGGAATGGATGGGCTTGGTATTAATCCTCCCAAGTATTAATAGTGGATTTGGGAAAGAGTTACCATAGTTACTCCCTCCGGTTACAAGTGGTAAGAAAGAATTAAAAAGTCCAAAATCCAGAGGAAAACCTAAATTATCCTTCTCCCCTCCGCAGGACCCAATTTATGCCAGTTTTCCTAAGTGCCGGTGGCAGAGAAAGTGTGTGAGGGAGGAGGAAAGCTGGTGGATGGATGGATGGATGTGAGAGCAGAAACAGGACTGGTTTGGAGCAGCCAGTTAGAGAGCGTGGGAGACTGAAAACTCATTTACAAAAGCTCTTCTGCCCTCCAGCAAGTCAAGCTCCCTGCCGAGGAGGTGCTTTTCCCCCTCCCTTTTGAGTCCTGTGTGCTGCACTGACCTTTCCCCTGCATAGGTCAGCCCAGGGTACACACGGCCTTCTGGGGTTGGAACGCCTCAGAAGCCTGCAGAGAATTTCTTCAAGGCTAATTCCTGAGAGGAAAACCTGAAGCAAATGTCATGCCAGCTAATAACCTGGCCAATTTCTGAAGACACTTGTATAGATTATGTTTAGTAACAAAATGAAATGGAACCAAATATATTTGGGGTGTAAGTGTAAGGCCCTACCACCCATTTAAAAATTAAGGGTCAGAATCTCTTCCTAGGTAATTCTTGTGGGAATATTGAGTTCTCCTGGTTTTCCCAAAGAGTCACTTAAGATGAGAATCCCAAGCCAAAATATTTAATTTAAAAGCATTACTTCCTTTCAGTCTCCTGCCAAAAACAGTTTGAAATTCACATGTACTGTAACATATTCTATTAATGATATTAATGATCGTGGATCAAAGGCAAACCACAAGGGCTATGCAAAAATTCCAGATAATTACTTAGGTGCTTGAAAAAAAATCTTATTCATAAGGATATCAAGTTCCCTCATGTGTGGGGGTGGGTTCAATCAAAAATCTTTACCAACAGACCAGATACGTTGAATCTATTGCAGTACACAGAATCTGGTAGACAGCACTTAAGGAGGAAAATGGGGGAGAGATTCTCCTTAATTAAAATGTAGTTACTCCAAATGAACCTTTCTTCCTTACCTTCCTCTTGCTCAAAAAGATCTTTACACTTCAGATCATAAAAAAAAGAGCCTTTGATTTGCACTGTTCCTTTCTTCTCAAGAAGCTGGAGCTTGTAAATGCCTTGTTTTCATCTTAATTTCACAAATGGAGAATGAGAGGAGAGGAATAATTAACTTGAGCAGTATTTTATGGAATCCAAGGGTGGAGTTTAGAATGCTGGAGTTGAAAAGCAATTGTACAGGTCATATAGCCCGACACCAACATTTTACAGTTGAAGAACCAGAGAAAGGTGAATTTATTTGCCCAAGTCAGTAGCAGAATAGAAAATAGAATCCAACTTTTTACTCCCAACACAATTCTTCCATGAATCTTTAGATTCCCAGATCATATCGCTAATATGCTAACATGGTATTTCTCATTTTCTAACTCAAGTGATTTCTATGAGAGAACCTTCATACAAGACAAGCAAATATGAAGCATGTTTTAAAAATAGCAATCCTCCTATAAATATACTTGCAGCAATTAATGAAGGAATTATTTCCCTCACATCTCTGCAATGTAACTGTTATGTGGTATAGTGGAAAAAGGTTTGCGTTTGAAGTCAATTTGAATTATAATAAGAAGATAACCCTTAGGATACATTAATAAATGAATCTGTATTTCAAGAAAAACTGATATTCTCTAAATCTTGAGTCACAAACTGAAATCCTTTCTTCCAAAACACATCAACTATGGTTTAAATCTAAAAATCTTGCAATTATTTTGGTAAAGAAAATACTCAACATTTCCATAACTGCTGAAAGAAGAAGAAAAAAAAAGAATAAAGATCTGACAAAAATGCAAAATTTTATTTCCAAGTAGTACCTTCAGAAAAATACTTTTGCTCTATGGCCTATCTTAATTTGCTTTTTTAAGCATGCCAATCTACTGCTTTAATTTTAAATCAATTTGAGTTTTTATTCATAAAGTAAGATCATATTCTTCTACACGATAGTTCCACTTCCTAAGCAGGCACAGACTCCTTTTGTTTTTACACTGATGTTTTTCTTTTCTTTCCTTTTTTTTAAAGGATTAAAAAAAAACCCTTAACTTTTCAGTTTAAAAAATCCACCCCAGATAATAAGGTCATTCTGAAGCAGGAATTCTAGCGATCACTATTGCACTTTATAATTTGATTGAGAAGCTAAAATAAGACAGGGGATATGTTACAGATATAACAGTATCACCTTCAGACTTCTTGCCATCTGCTTTCAAGCCAACAATTATTTTACTGATTATTGTTTAAATAAAAATTAGAATATTATCAAAAAGGAAATTTATCTGTAGATGTTAGGTGGTACATGACAATAATACATAAAACAGAACTCAATCTGAATGTAGCTGAGTTTATTACTCATTGACTCTACCTTCTTAGGTAATTTAATCTAATCATTTCCCTCCCAAATTCCTTACCTTAAACAACAGATTGACTTTTATTTGTTTAAAATTAAGATATAGAATAAATAAATGGGGGTGTCTACCAAATATCTCAAAAATTTAAATATATCTTTGAATCATAATATTCAATGATATATATATGACAAATTGCCCATGCTGAAAAATTGGTAGAATTCCATTCTAGAAAGTTTAATTATTTTGTATTAGTGAAAAACTTAAAACATTTAAGGAAATGAAATATTCTTAAATTTAGTTTTCTTCTAATGCTAAGAATTTCGGGTAACAAATATCTTGTCTTGACAAATCAAACATTTCAGAAATGTAGAAAAATGAAATCAAAATGATTATCAAATCAAGCCAATGTATAAAGTTATACCAGCCTGGTATAATGTGGTATACCAGTGCACTATACTTGAAAATAATGTTGCATGCATGGGAACACTGCAGTGGAGTCTGCTGAAAAAGAATGACGAGAAAAGAGAAAACTTAGACTGGAGGATAGTCTCCTAAGACTCTCACCCTCTCCCAAGCTCCTCTTTCAAGTGAATGGTTCCTCTTTTTTGGTGTCTTAAATGTAGTATGCCAGATTTGTGCATGCAAGCTTGCATACAAACACATATGATATGTATATACTTACATGTAAGTGTGTATATGTGTACACGTATATGTACACATGTCTATCTTTTTCCCCTCTCTCTCTTTTGCTAAAATGAATAAAATTCTTTCTAAAAATGTTTAAAGTTTTGCAGTTTGTCCAGGACCTACAATACATGTATCACAACTCCTGTAGTTACTAAAAAGACAGATTTTTTTAAGTGTTATTTTTTTTTCTTCAGGGATAAGCAGTATCAAACTAGGAAATGTGTAATGATTTTTAGTCCTCTTGAATTTTGGGGGGAAGGAGAAAGAAGGAAATCATAAATTTTCCAAATGACTTTTTATTTCAAAATAAATTAAAACATTCAGTACTTGGGGAACATCAGATTCTCCATAATTAAAATGCAGACATATAATTTAGGTGATATTTAGTATCATAGAAATATTTGTGAAAATAATATAAATATTATTTAGACATTTGTAATTTATGGCCAAAAAAGTAAGCTTTTAAAATTGTCATGTAAGCTAACAGCATGATACTAAGCTGTAACTACAGTCTCAATATAATGCCTGGCATATAGTGGGTGCTTAATAAATATTTATTGGTTGTTATTGGCTTATCAACTAAGGCATTAAATAAAATTCAGGTATTTCAAAGTTTCAAACATTGACAATTTATTGAAAAGTACTTATTGACTGAACGTGATGACAGGTTCTTAGCACTTAATTATTGAATTAATTAATGAATGTCTGAGTTATATGTCAGGTTCAAATTAAAAATTGTGAAAAATGCATACATTCAAAATACCTTGCATCTTTTTTTTTTTCTTTTGGTATTACAGAAAGATCACATAACCACTCACTAGTTTTAAAGTAACAAAAGATCCATATGTATTTCAGACATCTGGAGAGAGAATGCTTAAAGGCAAAATCCCTTAAACAAAATCCCTTTTAACAATAGTTAAAAGCAATTACCTACATTTACTTTGTTTTAATTTATGATACATAGGGGCGGAGCCAAGATGGCGAACTGCGGACAGCTTTCTCTGTGAACTCCTGGGACATTCCCTCAAACCCAGACAAAGTGAGCCTTCGAACTGGTTTTTCAGTGAGGGCCTCGCCAAACATTTGGACTACAACGCACTTCTATCAAAGATCTACCTTGAAAGAACTCCGGAGAAGGTTAGCCTCAGAGGAAATCGGCCGCTGGTCGCAATCAGACTCCACCCGGGGCGGAAGTCAGGGCTGCAATAGAAGGGCGGATTTTGGGCACCCAGAAAGCCCCTGGGAGACGCCTGGGCCACTTTGCTCTGCTTGCGGGCAGGTGCTTTGGCAGATCTGCCTTTGGTAAAGGGTGGATCGAGAGCAGCTGAAAACGTGGTCCTAGTGCGAATCTAACCCGACCAGCCTCAGACCGGAAGTCAACTCGGCAAACTGCCCCAGGGCAAATACAAATTGTTGCAGTTTTCTCTGCTTTTGACCAATATCCCAACTTTAAATCATGAGCAAAAAGCAGAAGAGAGCTCTCACCATAGAAAGCTTTTACGGAGAAAAAATGGAACAGTCCCCAGATCCTGACATTATGAAAACAATCCCAGATGAAGCCACAAAGGCAGACTTAAGTTGGTCTCCCTTTCAGAAGGCTTACCTGGATGATTGCATTAAGAATCTCAAAAGAGAGCTAGAAGAAGAATGGGGAAATAAATTGAGATCAGGGCAACAGAAATATCAAAAACTGGAAAATAGGACTGGTGAATTGGAAAAAGAAAACAGTTCACTGAAGAACAAAATTGGTGAATTGGAAAAAATCACCAATTCACTGGAAAATAAAAATGGTGAACTGAAAAACAAAATTGGTGAATTGGAAAAAGACAACAATTCACTGAAAAATAAAACTGGCAAAATGGAAAAAGAATGCATTGAATCAAGAAATTCAATTGGCCAGCTACAAAAGGAGCTAAAAAAGATAGCTGAAGGAAATAATACTTTAAAAATTAAAATTGAACAAATAGAAGTAAATGACTCAATAAGACTTCAAGAATCAGTTAAACAAAAACAAAAAAATGAAAAAATAGAAGAAAATATGAAATATCTCCTAGGAAAAACAACTGACTTGGAAAACAGATCCAGGAGAGAAAATTTAAGGATTATCTGACTCCCTGAAAGCCACGATGAAAAAAAGAACCTGGATGCTATCTTCCAGGAAATCATGAAAGAGAATTGCCCTGATGTTTTGAATCAGAAGGCAAAATTGGCATTGAAAGAATTCACCGATCACCTCCAGAAAGAGACCCCAAAATTAAAACCCCAAGGAATATCGTGGCCAAATTTCAGGACTATCGCACCAAGGAAAAGATATTGCAAGCAGCTAGAAAGAAACAGTTCAAATACCGAGGAACTGTCATTAGAATTACACAGGATCTGTCAGCTTCCACATTGAAGGATCGAAGGGCCTGGAACCAGATATTCCGAAAGGCAAAAGAACTTGGATTACAGCCAAGAATAAGTTATCCAGCTAGAATGAGCATCATCTTCCAGGGAAGAAGATGGTCATTCAATGATACAGGAGAATTTCACCTATTTCTAATGAAAAGACCTGATCTGAACAAAAAATTTGACCTCCAAATAGAGAACTCAAGAGAAACATAAAAAGGTAAAAAGGAAAACTCTTGAGAACTATATTTCTACTATAGGGGTCCTTTAAAGAATGGCAGTATAATTTGATTTTTCTTTGATAATAATGGAAAAGAAATTAGAGGTGGAAGGGATACCATACTGAAAAAGAAAAAGGGGGAGAGGGGGAAAGGAGGCAAAATAAAGTAAAAATAAAGGAGGTAAAATAAGGCAAAATCTCATAAAGAGACATAGAAGATCTAATATAATTGAGGGAAAGAAGGGAGGGCGATGAGTATTGTGTAAACCTTACTCTCATTAGATTGGACTCATTTGGCTTCAAAGAAAGCACTGACCCTCCTTGTGGGAAGGTAGGAGGGAGGGGAGAAAAGGAAAGGGATAAACTAATAGAAGGATTAGGGGAAAGGTATAAAGGGGAGGGAGGGACTCTAAAGGGAGGAGGATTATTGGTGGGAGGTGGTCATCAAGAGCAAAGTACTGGGGAGGGGGGAAGGGAGAGAGGGGAAAGGGAAGAGAAAATCATAACTCTGGGTAAATAAGATGACAGGGATTACAGATATAGTTATTTTAACTGTGAATGTGAATGGGATGAACTCTCCCATAAAACGGAAGCAGGTAGCAGACTGGATTAAAAGCCAGAATCCTACAATATGTTGTTTACAAGAAACACATCTAAAACATAGAGATACATACAGAGTGAAGGTAAAGGCCTGGAGCAGAATCTTCTATGCTTCAGGTGAACAAAGAAAGGCAGGGGTAGCAATCCTTATCTCGGATCAAGTAAAAACAAAAATAGATCTAATTAAAAGAGATAAGGAAGGAAACTACATTTTACTAAAGGATTCCATAGACAATGAAGCAGTATCAATACTTAACATATATGCACCAAGTGGTATAGCATCCAAATTCCTAGAGGAGAAGTTAAGAGAGATGCAAGGAGAAATAGACAGTAATACTATACTAGTGGGAGATCTCAACCTTGCTCTCTCAGAATTAGATAAATCAAATTCCAAAATAAATAAGAAAGAAGTTAGGGAGATTAACAAAAGGCTAGAAAAGTTAGGTATGATACATCTCTGGAGCAAATTGAATGGTGATAGAAGGGAGTATACTTTTTTCTCAGGGGTTCATGGAACTTATACAAAAATTGATCATGTGTTAGGGCATAAAAACCTCAAAATCAAATGCAGAAAAGCAGAAATAGTAAATGCATCCTTCTCAGATCATGATGCAATAAAACTCACATGTAATATAAGGTCAGGAGAAAATAGACCACAAGTTATTTGGAAATTAAATAATCTAATCCTGAAGAACGAATGGGTGAAAGAGCAAATTATAGACACAATCGAAAATTTCATCCAGGAGAATGACAACAATGAGACAACATACCAAAATTTGTGGGACACGGCTAAAGCGGTTATAAGGGGTAATTTTATATCTCTAGATGCTTACTTGCGTAAATCAGAGAAGAAGATTAATTTATGATACATAAGTGGCAAGAAAGAATATTTAATTAATTACTCAAGACAGTGTTAATATTCAAATTACATTTTCACAATCATATAATTTCTAAAATTATACTAAAAAACTAAAAGATTACAAACATTTTAAAGAAAGCTATCATAGAAAGTAGATAATTTGTTTAACTTCCAAACTTAGGTTTTCGATGATTGATTTTTAAAAATCATTTTCTCCTTTCTTTTTCCTTCTCTGAAATTTTTTTAAAAAGTTTCTTTTCTGGCTGTTGATCAGGTATTTTCTTACATTGAAGGAAAATTAGCAATGTTGGCATAGTTTTGTCTGTTTTAGAATCACTTTAAAATTTATTTTCTCACTGTATTTGGGATCATGCTTTCAGGAGTAATTCAATAAACAGGCTTTGGAGTGTCTTGATTTGGTCAAGACTCCTTCAAGGCTGAGATAACAACAAATTTCAAAATGTGAACAAAATATGAAAAGTAAAATATCTTGGCTATTATTTATACCATCATATTTCAGATCACTACAAGGACTCTGCTGTTATCAGTTCATGATTGTTGATGCTGCTTTATTGTGTCTGAATGTTTATGTATGTGATTTACTCCATCCCCAAATCAGATTAGATTTCTATTCCCTTCTGTTTGAAGTGACAGAGAACAGTAAAAAAGTATGCCATTTTCAAAATGGTGATTTTGCCTCCATCCTCCACTTAACTCTTTAATGACCTTCTGTTCCCTTCTTCTTTCCTTTCATGTTAGCATATAGTTGAACTTTTAGCTGTCAAAATGATATTCCTAATGCACAGGTCTGATCATGTTGCTCCTTTGCTCAAATGATATTATTCCTCACATTTCTTCTAGGATCAAATATAAACTCCTGTGTTTAGTGTTTATAGCACTTCACAACGTGGCTCCCACCCCAGACTTATTCCCCTTCACATACCGTACACTTTAGCCAAACTGAGATCCTTATTGTTTCTCATTGTCAACACTTGTCTCCATGCATCTGTGCTATCTGTCTTACATACCTGGTATGTATTCTCATATCAGGCAACTGGGTGGCATGGTGGATGGAAAGCTGGATCTAGAAATTCAATTTCATATATTTACTAGCTGTGTATCCCTGGGCAGGTTATTTAACTTCTTTTTGCCTCAGTTTCCTCAATTTTAAAATGGAGATCATAATAGAATCTATTTCCAAGGGTTATTGTGAGAGTAGAATGAGACATTATTTGCAAAACGCTTAGCATAGTGCCTAGCACACAGTAGGTGCTTAATAAATGCTTGTTTCCACCCTTTTCATAACCAATCTTTAGAATTCTCCTCTTTCAAAGTTCAGCTAAAGGATCTCCTCTTAAAAAAGGCTTTTCCTGATTCCTTCATCTTTTAGTGTGTCTCCTCTCTCCATTACCTTCTAATTTACTTTTTAATCTATTAATACATACACATGTTATTTTCTGGGGATAAAATTTGCTCCTTGAGAAGCCACCCAATATAGTGCCTGGTGTATAAGAGGAATTTAATATATAGCTTATTATTGTTTGAGATTATGATATAAGAGACTAGACAGAAGAGAAATGGTGAGAGAAGCTGGAAGTTAGACTAGGTAAAGGATTATCCAGCCAGCCAATCCCTGGTTTTAGATCAATGACCATCATACAATTGAGGCCAAGGAAGATTAAGTGATTATCCACATTCCCATGGACTTTAAGCCTCAGAGTTAAATAGATTTTGAACCCAGAACCCCTAACTTTGGAGTTAGTGAATGCTTTTTTGTTTTTCTCATGCTGCCTCTTTTATGTCGAGATTGTTTTCAGTCAGATAATAGAATATTTAAGCATTGATAATAGCACATGATAACCTGCCATGGGAATTGACCCTCAGAGGCACCCTTAGACCTAGTTAGTATCTTACCTCTTGTACAAGAGTGAAAAATCTTTATGGTGACTGTTGGAGAGAACCTACTAAGGAATTGTTATCCTGGCTTTTATTTCTCCACTTTTCCAACCTATTATAGATTCCCTCTTCCTAAATTGTAATAATAAATAACAATCCTGAGGGTTCTTTTGGGGGGGTGGGAGTGGGAATAAAAGGTGGTTAATGGTTTGCTTTTGAATTTCAGCAACTACTGCATAGTAATTGAACTATATTGTGGCTCAAGCCTATTTTATATGTTTGTTTTTTTTAATGATTTCAGTGTTGTAGGGAAGCCTAGGAGAGGAAAATACTAAGGCCCAAAACCAAGACAGGCAACTCTTCTGCAAATTTGTCTTAAAAGAATTGCCTGGAGCACTAAGAGACAAGCCCAAGCCCACATAGTCAGCATGTGTCCAATATAGATTCTAGGGCTAAGTCATTGTCCCCTAAGTCATAAAGCCTCTCATACAATTCTATTTATTGCTTATGATGTGTCTGTGTCTAAGGCCTTAATTTGTTATTAAATACAAATAGCTTGCCTTTGGTTTAATCAGTCAATAGACATTTAAGAATTTATCGTGTGTCTAGCATCTGGAAATGAAAAAAAAAAAAAGGCCCCTTCCCTCAAGGAGACCACATTTGAATGGAGGAGACAACATACCAACAATGATGCATTCTTAATTTATTTAGTATTTATCCTGTGCATAGCTTGCTTTGTATGTTTTTGTTTTCATACTGTCTCCTTTAGAGTATAAGCACCATGAGGGCAGGAACTGTCTTTTGCCTTTTTATGTATCCCTGACACTTACTTAGCATAATGCCTCATAGGCACATAATGTTTATTGTTTATTGAATATAAGATACATACTGCCAAATAGCAATAGCAACAAATATTACTGAAAAGACAGGCCATTGCTTTCACGGGAAGGTAGGAGATCAATAAGAGTTTTGCAATTTCCCAACAGCAACCCAGTCCCCTCCCTTCTACCTTTTCACCTAGTTCCTGGTACATCCTCTCTGTCTGTTCCCATTATGTACTGTAATAACCAAGTATCAAATCCCTCTTTGGAGGCACTTAGTAGGTAGGTGGTCCAGTAAGTGAAACACCAGGTCTGGAGTCAGGAAGATCTGAGTTCAAATACAGCCTCACACACTTAATAGCTGTGTGACCAATGCCTTTTCTCAGTTCTCATTCTCTTTGACCTTTCTGCAGCCTCTGATTGTGTTGATCAGTGTCTTCTTGATGCTTTCTTCATTGAAGGACATAACTTTCTCCTAGTTCTCCTATCTGTCTCCTTTGCTAGATTCTACTCCAGATCATGTCCTCTAACAATAGATGTCTATTAGAATTTTGTCCCAGGTCTTCTATTCTCCCTCTATATTACTTTATGTGGTGGTCTTGTCAGCTCCCATGAGCTGATTGCCATCTCCAATCTCACATTTTCATCTACCTGCCTTTCAGAACATCTCAAGCTGGATGTTCGGTATGTCCAAACAGAGCTCACCATCTTGCCTCCTAAACTCTCCCTTTTTCCTACCTTCCCTGTTATTGCATAGAGCAATGACATCCTCCCTCTCTTAGGCTTGCAACTTGGGAATCATCCTGGTTTCCTCATTGTCTCTCATCCCATCATGTTCAAGCTGTTGTCAAGACCTGTCAATTTTACCTTACCACATCTCTTGAATTCATCTCTTCCCTTTCCTGTAACATTACTACAGCTCTTGGACAGACCCCTAATTACCTCATGCCTTGATTATGGCAGTTGCTTACTGATGTGTCTGCCTGCTGCAAATTTCTCTCCATTCCAATCCATTCTCCATTTAGTCATTAAAGTGATTTTCCTCAAATATGGGTTTGATTATATCATCTCCCGTCTCTGACTCTATCCCCCTACCCCCACAATAAATTCCAAAGGCTCTGTTACTTCTAGATTAAATACAACATCCTTGAGCTTTCAAAGCCTCTTCCTCCCTTTACAACCTTCTTAATTGTCTTCCTTGCCATCATCTTGTTCAGTCTCATGACACACCATCCCTTGGCTCCAGGTGTTTTCTCTAGTTGTCCTCTATACCTTCTCATCTCTGCCTCCTCCATGAGAAGGAATGTTCTTCCTCCTTATCTCTGCCTTTTACCTTCTCTGGCTTCCTGTAAGTGCCAGTTAAAATCCCATCTTCTACAGATCCTCTTACTTTTAGTGCCATCCCTTGTTAATGATTTCCTCTTTATCTAGTTTGTTTATATATATTTGTTTGTTACTTCCACTATTAGTTGATGAGATCTCCAAGATCTTAGGCTGCTTTTTGTATCACCAGTGCTTAGTTCAGTGCTCAGGTCAGTGCTCAGCATAAATCTGCTGACTGAATGATCCTGGGCAAGTCACTTAACCTTTGTCTGAGTCAGTTTCCTCGTTGTAAAATGAGAAAAAAAGCACCTACATCCCAGAGTTGATGTCAGGATGAAATGAGATATTAGTAAAATCTTAGCACAGTACTTGCCATGTAGTTGGCAATAAGTGCTTGTTCCCTTACTTCCTTTTCATAATAAAAAAGAAAGAACTAATTCAGTGAAACTAATCAATATTCCAACTGAATCACAGTGTATTTAATGTTTCACACTCATAGTCTCCCACTTCTACAAAGTAGAAAAGGGACATACATTTTCTCCTTTCTTCCTTGATCAATAAACATTTATTAGCACCTGTTATGTTCCAGGCTGGTGGCACTGTGTTCAATCTTCAGGGAGCTCAGTGTAATGAGGGAGAAAACAGGTCAACAAGGATATACAAAGAAAATTTACACAGTACAAGTTGGAGATAAATGCCACTATATCTTGATTCAGAGATCTCACTGTTAAGCTTATTCCCTAAGGAGATCAAAGGTATAAAAAAATATACCACATATGCCAAACTATAACTTACTTTTGATAGTATTCAAGAACTGAAAATAAAGTAGTTATCCATCTTTTGGAAATGGCTAAGCAAAGGATGTTACATGCTTCCTTAATAAGAAAGTATGATAATGAAAGATAAAAGAAAGCCATTAACAGTATGGAGTGTATAGGATCCTCAGGGAGCAGCATCACCTTTTGTGTGAGGGTTTGTTGAGTCTCTTTTCAGGGTTGCTTATCCACCTTGGGTGTTTGTTCACCTGTCACCCAATTCTTACCTGTGCCTTCAAGAACTTATGGCCAATCTTATTCATTATAGTTATAAATCATTCAGGATTGTTCACTGCTGTTGTTCTTTCCACTTATACTAAATTTTAATCATCTTTGATTTAATTGATATGTCTTCCTATAATTTTCTGAATCTCTCATCTTTATAACTTTTTATTGAGTAGTCAGAGACTATTACAAGAATGTGACATTCGTTTAGTCATCACCTCTTAGATAACTTTTATTTTCAGTTCTTGAATACTATCAAAAATACTGTTATAGTTTGGCATATGTGGGACCTTTCTTAATACCTTTGACCTCTTTAGGGTATAAGCTTAGCAGTGAGCTCTCTGAATCAAGAGTTATGGGCATTTTTTTCACTGATATCCAGTAGACATCTTAAATTCAGTATGTCTAAAATGGAACTCAGTATATTTCCTGCTAAAGCTTCTCTTCCTACCTTCCCTATTACTATAGTAGAAAGCTACACCATCCTTCTAGTCTCTCAGCCTCTCAACCTAAGAGTCATCCTGGATTCCTCATTATATTTCATTCTCCATATCCAACTTGTTGCCAAGGCCTATTGATTTCACCTTTGCAATCTCTCTCAAATATACCCCCTTCTCTTCTTTGACACTGCCCCACTCTAGTGCAATCCTCAGTTAACTAGATTACTATGAAAACTTGCTGGTGGGCCAGCCTGCCTAAAATCTTCCCATTCCAATCCATCTTCCATTCAACCACTAGTTTCCCTAGATATGTCTGAACATATCACAAATGATTTCTGAAAACAGACAATAGTTAATCTTAATAAGGTAAGTGATCAAAACATGCTAAACAGTGATTGCCTCTAAGCAGTGTGAATCTAAAGTATTAAATCTATTTTTTATCTGGTTTCCAGGGTTTATCACAGAACTAAAAATATAATAAGTGCTTAATAAATGTGTTGCTTTGCCTGGCTCCCAGTCTATAATGGGCCTATGTTTAATAGTGATTAGACACAATTAAGTCAAAGCAAAGATAACAAAGTAAGAACAATAGCTACAAAAAAATATACGATTTCCATGGGAAGGATGGGCAGACTTAAGACTTCCCTTGTAGCAAGACACATATTGCAAAACCAGGTGACTAAAGGATCCCACACCTCCCCTACCATAAAGTTCGGAGGTCTTTTTTCTTCTCATGATGTCTTCATATGCTCTCCTCTGGTTGTCATGACTATGTTGGGCAGGTAATTGAGCTAAATTCCCTCTTAGTATCAATTTGACTTCTAACTGCCTGGGGCTAATTCTCCCTTGAATTAGTAATTGGTTTCTCTTTCTATTGCCAGAAGTCAGACTCCTGGAAGTTTCTTCCGGCCCTGACTCTTTCTTTGCTCCAACTTGGATGCAGCTGCTCCCATTGGGTTGGTAGCTCCAGTGTAAGATGCCATAGCTGATGGGCCGAGGAGAGGGAAAGAGAGAGGAATCATCTCCTCCTTATAGCCCTCTGACTCCACAAAACTCTTCCCTGTTTCAAACATCTTCAGGATTAGCAAACTTGGCTTTTCAAAGGGTCTTGGCCAGTCTTCCCCCAGCTAAATGCCAAACTCCCTTTCCAACTTAATCAGGAAAACTGCCCTTCCCCCCGCCCCCCATTTCCTAAAGGGATATCAGAACTTAGACACTTTAGGCATATTAATACCTCATTACTTTTGTTATCTTTTACTTTTTGTGATTAAATCAATTGGAGGACCAATTACTTCACATTACAATTGAAATGTAAACTCTCTGAGGATATGGACCGTTTACATTTTTATCTTAATATTCCCCCCCACCTGATAAATAATGAATGCTTAATAAATGTTTGTTAGATTAGACTGAATTGTAATAAGTATATATATTCTAAACATGACAACTTTTTTAGATTTTTTTTTATTTGCAAAACACATGTATGGGTAATTCTTCAACATTAACCCTTACAAAGCTTTCTGTTACAAATTCCCCCCCCCCCCAGTCCCCACCCCTCCCCTAGATGGCAGGATATCCACTACATTAAACATGACAACTTTGAAGGGCAATACTCATTTGGATTTAAATCTGCTTCTGTATCTCTTTAAAAACAAAACAAAAAAGTCTTCATTTTTATTGTTACTTATCTGTCTGTCAAACATATTATTGATCTTAATAGTAAGGCTCACCTAGCCCTATTTAATAAACAGAGACTTTCTAATCCTCTTGACCTTTCCAGGTCTTCTCTGGATGTTTGTAGTACAAATGTATTTATTTGTAGATATAAAAATTAAAAATAAGATGCTACTGTTTGTGCTTGGGTTGATTTGATTAACCTGTCTTAGTTTATTTTTCTTAAGAGGAATTCTTTAGAAAAGTTTCCCCCAAACCCTAAATTCTTCATCTTATGTTGCTTTTGTCAAGTCTTATTTCAAAAACAACCTAGGAGGGGCCATTCAAAAATTGGCATAAAATGTGTAGCACTGCCCTAAAATTAACAACTGGTCATTTCTAAAAGGTACTTTCTTCCAGAACTTTAGTGTTTCCTCAAAGTTGGGAATTTGATGGCATTGTACTTTAATCTATATATGTAAATGTGTATATATTTCTGTATGTAAGTGTATGCGTATATCCTTTTTATTTATTTTTTTTTACTTGGTTTTGAACCTGACTATGCTGCTGACTCACTGTTACATAGAGGCTCCCTACTTAGAAGGCTTTTTTTAACTGCTCCACAGTATGAGATTTTGTTTTGTTTTGTTTTGTTTTTTCTGGCTATAAGTATCTTGGGGTTGTTTAATTAATATTTTCCAGTTCTCTAATGGGAAGTTCCAAGTTGCTCTCAATTGTATTTAGGAAATCTTTTTGTTGCTTATACATAAGATTTTTGCTTTAAACTGAGAAATGGATGAAGTTTGGCATTTATTCTTCTTGTCCTCTGTAAGTGAATGAGTCAATAAAAATTTCCATGGTGTTCTTCTTACCTATTTGTAATTTGCTTGTGCTATTAATCTTTGTTTCTATTTTTTCACCCTATAACAAAAAAAGATTTTATAATTATTAGAATATTTGTATATGTTTAATGACTTGATTTTTTTAAGTTTCTGCTTTACTATTCACAATTATTTCAAGGAATATGAATATGCTAAAATCTTCAAATTTAGAAAATGAAGTCAATCTCTTTTCTAAATCTGGAAGCAATCAATTCCTCTTTCCCTGTATATCCTGAATCCTGCTAAATGAGGATTTGTAAGATCAAGGAGATTCCAAACTCCCAGATATTCTGCTGTGCTAAGAATTAATCTTCTTTACTGATCACTGAAGTATGAAGGAACTCAAATTGTATTAGAGGTAGAGCTTTGTTTATTTTAAATTTTAAGGATGAATGCTATATATGTTTGATACACTGAATTTGTTATAGCAAGTATATAATATATATATATATATAAAACTGAATATGTACATGTACACATATCCATACATGTATGTGTATACATACACATAGATGTATACACACAAATTCAAGATTTCCATTCTCTGGTGTAAAGTGTTTTTCTGGAACTCTCTCAGGACATTTCAAGGTATAATTCAAATTTAATCAATGCTTAGCTAATTAGGCCCATTCATCAACTATCTTGGGGAAGGACTGATTTAATATAACTTGAAATGTCCCTAAAGGAATCCTAGAAAGCATTAAAAAAGAGTGGAATCATGGAAGACATCACAGTGTCAATGTATAAAACATCTTTTCAATTGTACATACTATATACAATGTAAACTTCACACAGATTATAAAGTTAAGAGGCAGAACAGAAGCAGCACATAAGGAATTTAAAGACCAAGCATATTGATTTCAACACCATATTCTACAGACTTGTCATAGTAAGAACCTTTCTATAGGACCAAATCTGGAACAATGGAATTTGACTTAAACTTAGTTTAGAAAGAAGAAAAAAAGTTCTTGTTATTGCCATTAGGAATATTCACTAACAGGAACATAGCTATTCACTTAAAAACAATCTTCTGGCGGCAGCTAGGTGGCGCAGTGGATAGAGCACCAGCCCTGAAGTCAGGAGGACCTGGGTTCAAATCTAGTCTCAGACACTTAACATTCCCTAGCTGTGTGACCCTGGGCAAGTCACTTAACCTCAATTGCCTCAGCAAAAAGCAAAAAAACAAAAAAAAAACCAATCTTCTGAAAGAAGGTATTTTCAAAATATGTCTGCAATAATCCTCAGTAGAGTACAAAGAAAAATAAATACCATCAATATCACCAATTGGCACATTTCATCTTCAAAGAATTTGACAAACAATAATTATGATGCCTTGCAACACTTTCATATGGCAAGTATAATTCTCATTTTCCAGAAAGCAAGAGAGACAGATTGACAGAGGGAAGGAGATAAAGAAAACATGACTTAGATAAGGTCAAAGAGAAAGTTGGTAAGAGAGACAGAAGTCCTTCTATATATTTAGACTACAGAGCATTTGTTTGTAACCCAGACTTTCCATTACAAGTTTATTTATTCATTTGGTCACAATGCTATTATAACTAAGACTACTAGGTCTACTAAAGTTATTATGATTAGAAAGATTACTACTATCATATCATTAATACTACCGCTACTACTCCTATAGCTAGTAATTTGAATCTATATTTCTTTTAGAGTGATTTGTGCTTTGCATAAGGAAGAGGTAGACCATATGAATGCTAAAAAAAATAACCAGATGTTCCACAGAAAGGCTGATCTTTCTATTCCAGAAGAAAACAAAGGTTTAAAATGTAATCAAGTATATTGAACATTATATAAAATAAAAATGATACAAATTATCTTAAGAATGGATTATTTTTTCTCTTTAAAGGACAGTTTGGCTTAACATTATTTAAATCTTTAATCTAGGACTCGTCAATATATACTTGTCCTTTGAGACTCTTGCTCCACATATTTCATATATTAATGTGAACTACAAACAAACAATAATGTAATGTAAAGGATATACATTCCAAATCATTTGGGGAAACTTTTGGCAATATCTGACATCTCTATGGTTTGAACTGTGACAAATGCCAGGAATTGCTGTAAGCTGTATATTATGTTTGTCAGTTTTTTCTTTTTTTCTAGAGACTTTTAGTGATGCAGTAATACACATTCTTATTCTCTAAAAAATTCTAAAAGATTTTCCCATATGCAAAAAATACATTAGATATATTTTACAATACTTAAGATTATTTTAAGGTTAAAATTTTAATATAATTATATCTGTTACTGAAGTCTAGAGTTTTCTAAAGAGCCACATACAAATTTTTGTTGCTGTTTTTAGCAGTGTCATAGTTTTAAACAATTCAGGAATGAGCTCTCTCTGTCTCTGTCTATATGTACATGCTTCACAATGAATAATTGTATAAAATCAAACTTCCTCTCCATCCTTTATTTTAATGCATTTCATGATGACACCATGTTGCACATGTGTATGTGTATACACACTGGCAAACATCTTTTAAAGAAACAATGAAAGTTTCTCTCATTCCTTTGCCATAAATTATGCACATTTCCATTTCAAATTTTGGTAGTTTCATTCCTATAAGGTACTCTTTGGGGAGCATATCTTGGTAGATGTTGAATATGAGTTAAATTAGACTACATTTAAGTTGAAAGTAGCTACTAGTTGAACCAGAATGCATGGAAGAATAAAAACAATAGTACTTAACATTAGGGATAGTGTGGGCCAATTTTATATATACTCATATAGGTTTTATGTGTGCATATTTGTATGTATACATGCATCTCTCTATATGTACATATATATATTCATGACTGAATTCAGCAGCAGTGATTCATGATATAAGACAATTTTAAAGTTAGTGAGTAAGAGATCACAAGCTTATATAGATAAGATTCAGTAACTATTGCATGATTGCCCATTTTTTATTTTAGTTATGTTTTAAATTATGTTAAATATGTTTAAGACATCCAAATTGCCTAAAAAGGGTTAAGGCATAAAATAAAATAAAATAAAATAAAAAGATTTATGTGTGAAACACTTCTAAACATGCCCTCTAAGTACAGTAGATTTTCCCCTTAGAACCACACCCTGTAAGTGCTGTATTTTCAGAGCTGAACAATTAACATAAGGAGTATGAGTCAGTCTTTGAACAGCTCTGTGGGAACCAGAGAGCCTTTGCTATTAGGAATGATGTAAATTCCCCAGGGCTGGAGGAAGTCCACAATAGAAGGCAGACAGGGTCATAAATAACAACAATGGACATTGCATATACCATATAAAATATTGTATCACTAGTGACACTTCCTTTAAATCTCATATTAGGTTCAATAATTGACTTTACTTTCTTTTATTAGGCTTCAAAAATGCCATTTCTTTCCTATGGGAATTTCAATGTTTGCTTCAGAAAAAGGGTAATATGCACTCATTCCAAATTCCTTTGACAGTAAAATAATGAAAAAAAAAAAAAAAAAAACCTGACCTAGAAATAGGATGACAACAGAAAAAGTGATGTACTGAGAAAAAATTGTCCATATCCCAAGTTTGTTCTCTCTCTCTCTCTCTCTCTCTCTCTCTCTCTCTCTCTCTCTCTCTCTCTC
>JAJPUD010004878.1:64285-94374 GCA_023553655.1 Myrmecobius fasciatus
CTCTCTCTCTCTCTCTCTCTCTCTCTCTCTCTCTCTCTCTCTCTCTCCCACTCTCGCAGGGACAAATCCCTTGCTTAAAATTAAAAACACATTTCTTGGCAAATTGTTGAAGACAGACATATTTACATTTCTATGAAGGCTGGGTGGGCAAAAAAAAAAAACAAATGCTTCTATAGCTCTTGAATTGTCAAATCTCATTAGAAACTTTTTACTTTTCCATTCTGGGGTCGAATCATTCTCTTTTGTCATTAAATCTCTGTTTAGTAGCTCCATAGAACATAAATCATTGAAAAAAAAGATTATTACCTGGAGTCAGGGTTTTCTAAAAATCATTTACATAGAACAGGATACTTTCTCGACCCTGGCATCAGAATGCAATGTTTGGTTCTTTTAGTTATGACTTATCTTGAGGCAAGTCAATAAGGTTTGTATAATGCATTCTATGAAGGTTATAAACATATCTGTTACATAATCATCTTTTTTTCCTATCTAGGTCCTGATATAAATACTGCTTAAACTGACTTCTCAGTGAAATCAAGCATTGACAAAGAAAATATATTTATTTATTAATGAACTTAATGGCTTGTCCATCTGATTATATATTATAATTTGTACAACATAATTGGCATTTTTCATCCACCTAATTTTTGTTGTGTGGATAGTTAGGCTAAACTTTTGAACAGATCTATTTTAAAAGACTTGGAAGTGTTGTAAGTAGGACATGACACAATCTTCAAAATGTCATTCTCAAATGGTATATCTGGTGGGTTTCATATCTTCTCCATTAATCAACAGGCATTTACCAATTTGCTAGGCACTGTGGATAAAGAAAACAAATAAAATAGGCCATGCGGTATCTAAATTATACTTTATGCTGAATATCCTTCATGACAATAGCAAACAATTTTAGATAGTTCTAGGAAAATTTACTTTCACTTGCAATTTTAAATATTATCTGACTCCTTTTAAAAATTTTTTTGACTAAAGCTTTTTATTTTCAAAACATATGTATACATAATTTTCAACATATACCTTTACAAAATGTGTTCCAAATTTTTTTTCCCTTCCTTACCCTCTACCTGCTCCCCTAAATGGCAAGTAACCCAATATGTTAAACATGTGCAATTCTTCTATATATATTTCCATAATTATCATGCTGCACAAGAAAAATCAGAACAAAAAGGGAAAAATGAGAGAGAACAAAATGCAAGCAAACAACAATAAAAAGATGAAAATACTATGTTGTGATGCACATTCAGTCCCCATAGTCCTCTCTCTGAATGCAGATGGTTCTCTCCATCACAAGACCATTGGAATTGGCCTGAATCACCTCGCTGTTGAAAAAAGCCATATCTAAGACACCTTTAAAAAAATTTCAGAGGAAGTTGGAATGCCTACCTCTTTCTTTCTGCTGATTATCATCATCCCAAATTGTATTAGTTATAAACATTTTACTTATTTCTTCATCCGTAAAATGTGAATAATACTCATACTAATGATATTGTATTACTGCCATAAAGAAAGCACTTTGTAAACCTTAAAGTATTATTTATTCATATGTTATTACAATATTTTCTATTTGTTATATCTTAATTACTCTCTACTAGGTTCTACATTCCTTTGAAAATATGGACTATGTATTCTATTACATTTGTGTTCCTAACACTGCATAGACTACATGACATATAGTAGGTCCTTAATAGTTGTTAAACTGAATTATTTGACTATTTTAGCCCATATTTACAAAAGAGAGCAAAAACCCAAACCCATATTTGCAAATCAATCTATTTTCTTATTATTTCTCTGGGCTTCACTATTGATACCATAATGTTTTTCTCCACCATGATCCAGTAGCCTTCTCATCCTGGAAGATCATTTTGCCTTTGTGCTTTCTCCTTTTGATTGGTCAGTTCTCACAGAACCCCTCCATTTTAAAGAAAATGTCCAGGCTAGCTATATTTACTATTTTATTCCTCTCTGGGTTCTATTCCTTACTCTTCAGACATTTTAGCTTCTCCCTCATTTAAAAAAAAAAATCTCCATTTCTCCCTTAATCTCTCCTGTATAGGGCACCCTTTTAACATTAGAATGTAAGCTCCTTGAGGATAGGGACTATTTTTCTTTTTTACTTGTATTTGGATTCCTAGAACTTAGCACAGTGATTGATACATAGAAAGCATTTAATAAATGCTTTTTAAAAACTTGATTTGAGAAAACATTTATACATTTTTTGCCTTAATACTATATGCAAATTTTATCAATTAAAAAAAATAAAGTAGAAGAAATCGTAGGACAGAAAATTGGAACGTGTTTGTAATGGATTTTTTGTCATCCTTTGCTTCAATATTTAAACACATGACTAACTATGAATCCTAAACAAGACTTTTTTCAAGGCACTAATAAGAGTTCAATCATCTTTTGATAAACTGGTTTAGGCCATGTCACAATTTTAAAAAGTAACCAGAAACAAACTTATTTGGCTATATGTGTTATGGCCAAACCTTTATATCATTCAGATGTAGTTTTGTTTAGTGTTCACATCAGGAGCTAAAGAAGAAAAAAATGGATGATTATGCAAATTGTGATATTTCTAAACCTTAAAGCATACATGATATATATCCTAATAGTTTTGCCTAAAGATAAGTCTTGACTACTTGGACCATGAACTGTATTTTGATAACAGGTACTAGGAGTCAGTGTGTTCCTTGTACAATACCTTAAGAAAAATCTTTTGCCAAATAATTTCTTTCTCAAGGTATTGCAGAGATAGTAACAAAAGGGAGTGAGTTGACCTAGAATATAAGAATAAAAAAATTCAAATGAGAATATTCAGTTTTAGACAGGGTATAAGGTATAGATAGACACTGCAGATGGACAATAAATCTGACCCAGAACTGAACAGGAAAAGTACAGGATAGATTGCCTTTGAGAAACTACATTGTGTTTTTAATGATCCCAAGCATCATCCTGACACGACTCACTTTTTTTAAACATTCATATTCTTAGGGTGATATTGGATAGAATACAAATTATGGAATGATGTTAACTGAAGAATTAAAGTTGTGGGTTATGGGAGGATTTATTCTGCATGTGAATAAGGCTACAATATATTTTTAATGAGAAAAATTGTTTAGAAGTACTGGAAGGATATTATCATAGAACTAAATGGAAAATAGGAGGTGCGCAGTGGGAAATAACCAACACTCAGCTATGTGCTCCTTTAGTATTCATGTAATGCCAACAGAACTGGTATAAGGACATGGACAAAAATATGAATGGGCATGTAAAAGTAGAAAACTAAAACAATGGATGGCAAACTCATATTGAGATCATAGATCTGTCAAATACTGATACACCTAAATGTATACTCTTACTCTTTTCCATTCTCCCCTCAAATAAAAATGTTAAAAGCCACCATTTCTATTGGAATATGGAAATGTTAGGGATTTCCTACATGTTAAGAAATATATAAAGTAATTAATATTAATCAATCAGATGATCTTCTTTGCATATTTTGACTCTATCAAGTCCCAGGACACCACAGATGAAAATCATAGCTACTCAAAGAATTTGGCATAATCTAAATGGAAAACACAAATTGATATATAATATCTAGTAACTAGATTACAACATGAAGTTATAAAACTAATTTATTAATATAATCATGCTGGTGATAGTCATATAATTATTCAAATTAAGCTCAGAATTAAATAAGAGGAAATAACCCAAATAGATTGACCATGGGAAATTGCAGAGTTCTTTTAATAATCCTAAACTTATCTCAAAAATGAAGCTCCATCTTTTCAATGGCAATGTTCTACCAACATTGTATGTATATACCATATCTGTGATTCATAGAATGCTATAGTCTTCAAAGAATTAGAACTAAGTAATGTACAGAGGGCAATGGAGACACATTTGGTGATGTAGCCAGGCTGTAATATGTGACAAATGCGGAAGTAATGAAATAGAGTGTTAGCATGAACGTGGACTGGTCATGTGGCAAGTGTAAAGAATAACTTTTGGACGTGCTGTGTGATCTTTTGGTGTTCTTATAATGTCAAGAAAAAGCAAGCAATGATGTCAGCACATGATGTGCACCCTGTGGTCAAATAAATAATGGGAGGACATGGACAAGGATCATTCAAGATGAGAATGCACCTTTGGAGAGAATATCCATAGCAATAAGATCACAGATCTATTTGAGTATTTGAAATTCTAATCAATCATAACAATTAAACAGTGTTTTGTGATGCCATTGCCTCAAATTTTCTTTTGATCATTTTTATTGTGATTGGTATCTATAAATTCAGTAAGCCAGACCACTGCAGAATTGAATATAATATCAGTTTTAAGCTTCTTTTTACCCAGAATTTCAATTCTATAATGTTATTCTTTGAAAAACAGGTTCCAATGGTTAACATGTATTGAACTTCCTGCCATCTAGGGGAAGGGGGAAAAATTTGTAACAGAAAACTTTGCAAAGGTCAATGTTGAAAAATTACCCATGCATGTGTTTTGCAAATAAAAAGCTTTAAAAAATAGATAATTATGAACTATAATGATCTATTTAAGTATATTATTCTACTTTATTAGATTATACCCTTCTTGATGGTAGGGCTGTTTCATTTCACTTTGGGATTCCTAAAGTTAGCATACTTCCTTGCACAAATTAAATACATAACGAATATGTGATCTTAAAAAAAAGAAAAACAAGTCTAAAAATTATTTTATTAAAAGATATTTAACTAAGAATGATATTTTATATGCTAGTGACACATAGTGACTATTTGTTTCTTATAAAATATGATATTTTTCCCCCTTTGGATCTCATTGTGTATTTGTATAGCACCATTAAGCTTTGTGAAACATTTTACACTACATTTACATGATTTCATTTAAGTCTTGGGATGGCCTTCAACTTGTATTAAAAAAAAAAAAAAAAGAAAAAGAAAAGCTTCCAAATGTCCACAAGTAGAATGGGCTGCCTTATAAAATCAAGTCATTTCCCACAAGTGGAGGTGGATGACCACATACTATACAGGCAATTCCTGCTCAATTACAAGTTGGGCCAAATGATCTTTAAGGAACCTTTAAAATCTGAGGGTTCTAGAATCCAAAGATAAAGAGACTAATACACAACAATGCAGTCATGTAATCAGCTAAATGGTAGAAGGAGAACAAGATTATACATTTCTTATCTCTTATTCCTATTTTTTTCTACCATACTACTTAAAATAGTAAAGTCCTAATTGCTTTTCCTCTTCTGTGCCATAAGAGTGACACTATTTTTGGTGACATAATCCAAAACTACTTTACTCAGCCAGTATGCTTGACTTTGATTCCTGGGAAAATTCTAGAATGGACCATTAAAGAGATGGTTGGTGACTATCTACAAAAGGAGGCGGGAATTACAAAAAACCAACATGGCTTCATCTAGAACAGGTCATACTAGAGTAATCTCATTTCCTTTTTTTTGACAAGATTATTTACCTAGTAGATTACCACATGCTGTGTATGAAGGGAGAAGAAATTTCTGATTAGTGGAGAGAACCTGAACTTGAGGCTATGTATCTGTGTAATACTTTACTGAAGAAGCAACTAGGTGGTACAGTGAGCTATAAGTGGCCTTAAAATTAGGAGGACCTGAGTTCAAATCCAGACTCAGACACTTATTAACTGTGTGATCCTGGGCACCTAACTCCAATTACCTGTCTCCTGCCCCCCAAAAGTTATACTGAAGTGATTCTGAACGTTCTTTGTAGAATTTGGCAGACTAAGGATATTCTATGGAAGATATAAAAGACTTTAGAAGTTACAGACATATAGGGAAAAACTGCTATTCAATATATTTCAAGTTTTCTACGTGTCTTCCTAGAGACTTCAGAGAAAAGAATGGTCCTTCTCTTTGAGCTGAGCAGCTAGGTGGTAGAGTATTGGATTTGGAATAAAGAAGATCTGAGTTCATCCTGTCTCAGACATGCATTAGTTGTGTGACCCTAGACAAGTCATTACTCTTAGCCTCAGTTTCCTCATCTCTAAAATGGGAATAATAGCAGCTACCTCACAAAATTGTTGTAAAGTTAAAATGACACAATACTCAAGTGTTTTACAAACCTTAAAAGTACTATATAAATGCTAGCTAAGATAATGAAGATGATTATCTCACTCCCTGCTATAAAGCTAATTCATTCTGTGCCTTTACTGGGTATATTTTAATCTGTGTAGATACTTTGATTTCTGTTTGCAGTCTTGATCAGATAAATGGGTTTGCTTGCTATTTGTTTTTTGTGTATTTTGTTTTGGTATAAGTAGCATTTGCTGGAAAGGAGCTAAGCTGGCGAGTGTAAGCTAAGAGTTACTTTCCCTTTAAAACAACCTAACCTGATACTTTTGTAGGTGACTGAAAGAACCCTCTGCCTTGGTAGTACTTCTGGGTCAGCCTGCTGCCTGCTCCTCCCCTCACAAAGTTGTTATGTTGGTAATATGGACATTGCCCTTGGTTTTCTTCTCCACAGATAGAGTATTCAGCTAGAGCTGTTTGTTATATACATACATACATAGATATGTGTATATATATATATGTATATATAAATGTGAGTGTACATATATATATATATTTATATGCATATGTATGTGTGCATCTCTAGTTTAGGAGTTCACAATTTTTAGAAGGCACTATTTTTCCAAGCAAAGCAGCAAACAGAAATTGAAGAAGTAACAGATCATAATATGCCAAACAATATAAAAAAGTAAATGATGTCTTTGGTTGGGAACATGATAAAATCTCAGTTTAAATGAGGACAGAGGTCTCAATTTCACATAAGAAGAGGTCCTTCTTCTGAAGCCTCTAGGAAGGCAAACTAAAAATGAGAGCATAGTGAAGAATCAGCTATGCCTACATGCCTGTAACTTTCAAAATCTTTTCCTATGTCCTTTCTAGAGTATGCTATACCTACCCATCTCTCTCCAAAAAATGTCTAAAACCACTTCAGTATAGACTTTGCACAAGTACACAGTCTTAGCTCAGCATTCTCTTTGCCCATCAGGAGTTATATCTCATTTCATACACAACAAGAAGTTAGGGCTGCATTTCCTCTACCCTGCTTGGGTTAAAGCCAGGTCACAAATAATTTCCTTTAATTTTAATCAAATTTCTTTTTTTCTTTATTCTTTTTATTAAAGCTTTTTATTTGCAAAACATACGCATAGGTAATTTTTCAACATTGACTTTGCAAAGTCTTCTGTTCCAAATTTTTCCCTCCTTCCCCCTTCCCCCTCCCCTAGATGGCAGGTAGTCTAATACATGTTAACTATGTTAAAATATATGACAAATACAATATATGTATACATATTTATACAGTTATCTAGCTGTACAAGAAAAATTGGATCTACAAGAAAAAAGAAAACCTGAGAAGGGAAACATAATGCAAGCAACCATCAATAGAGAGCAAGAAAATGCTATGTTGTGATCCACACTCAGTTACCACAGGCCTCTCCCTGGGTGTATATGGCTTTCTTCATCATTGAACAACTGGAACTGGTTTGAATCATCTCATTATTGAAGAGAACCATGTCCTTCAGAATTGATCATCATATGGTATTGTTGCTGCTGTGTATAATGATCTCCTGGTTCTGCTGATTTCGCTCAGCATCAGTTCATGCAAGTATCTCCAGGCCTCTCTGAAATCGTCCTGCTGGTCGTTTCTTACATAGCAATAATATTCCATAACATTCATATACCATAATTTATTCAGCCACTCTCCAATTGATGGACATCCTTTCAGTTTCCAGTTTCTAGCCACTACAAAAAGGCTGCCACAAACATTCTTGCACATGTGGGGCCCTTTCTTTCCTTTAAGATCTCTTTGGGATATAAGCCCAATAGAAACACTGCTGGGTCAAAGGGTATGCACAGTTTGATAACTTTTTGAGCAAAGCTCCAAATTGCTCTCCAGAATGGTTGGATCCATTCACAGTTCCACCAACAATGTATCAGTGTCCCAGTTTTCCCACATCCCCTCCAACATTTGTTATTATCTTTTCCTGTGATTTTAGCCAATCTGGCAGGTGTGTAGTGGTATCTCAGAGTTGCCTTAATTTGCATTTCTCTGATCAATAGTGATTTGGAGCACCTTTTCATGTGACTAGAAATAGTTTTAAGTTCTTCATCTGAAAATTGTCTGTTCATATCCCTTGACCATTTATCAATTGGAGAATGGCTTGAATTCTTATAAATTTGAGTCAATTATATATTTTGGAAATGAATTCTTTATCAGAACCCTTAAATGTAAAAACAATTTCCCAATTTATATTGCTTCCCTCCTAATCTTGTCTGCATTAGTTTTGTTTGTAGAAAACCTTTTAAACTTGATATAATCAAAATTATCTATCTGATGTTCAGTTAAGAGTTCCAATTCTTCTTTGGACACAAATTCCTTCCTTTTCCACATATCTGAGAGGTAAACTATCCTATGTTCTTCTATTTACTCTTTATGTCTAAATCATGAACCCATTTAGATCTTATCTTGGTATGTGGTGTTAGGTGTGGGTCAAGCCCTAATTTCTTCCATACTAGTTTCCAATTTTCCCAACAGTTTTTGTCAAATAGTGAGTTCTTATCCCAAGAGCTGAGGTCTTTGGGTTTATCAAACACTAAATTGCTATAGTTATTGCCTAGTTTGTCCTTTGATCCTATCCTATTCCACTGATTGACTACTCTATTTCTTAGCCAGTACCAAATGGTTTTGACAAAAGCTGCTTTATAATATAATCTTAGATCTGGCACAGCTAGGCCATCTTGATCAGCATTTTATTTTCATTAATTCATATTTTTTTGACCTTTTGTTTTTCCAGATGAACTTTGCTACTATTTTTTCTAGATCTATAAAATAATTTCTTGGGAGTTTGATTGGTATGGCACTAAATAAGTAGATTAATTTAGGTAGTATTGTCATTTTTATTATATTCCCTCGGCCTACCCATGAGCACTTGATATTTTTCCAACTGATTAGGTCTAACTATGTGGAAAGTGTTTTGTAGTTTTGTTCCTTATAGTTCCTGACTTTCCCTTGGCATATAGATTCCCATATATTTTATACTATCAAATTTTGGTCAAATTTCTGATGAAGTGTCTTCTATTATTGTCATAGAAAGGCTGAACTAATATGGAATAAAAAAAATACAATTAGATGGATTAGAACTAGTTAGATGAACAGATTCAAAGAGTAAACTGCTAACGATTTAATGCCAACATGGCAAAAAGGTATACAATGGTATATCCTAGGGATCTGCTTAGTCTCATGGTGTTTAATGTTTTTTTCAATGACTTAGATAAAAAACAAAGGTATCATACTAATCAAAATCAGAGACGACTCAAAGCGAGATAGAATAGCTTGGAGGAGTCAAGATCTAAAGTGCTGTGCTGAATAAGATATGAAATTCAGCAGAGATAAGTGCAGTTGGGTACAGAAAAAAAATTAGCTTTACAAGTATAAGATACTCACAGGTAAAAAGCAGGTGTTCTGAACATCTGAATGTTTTAGTGGACTGTGAGCTCAATACATACCAGCACTGTGGTTTGTCAGCTTAAGCAACTTATGTGATCTTGAATTGTGTTAGGAGGGGCCTAGCTTCCAGGAATTAGTGGTGATAGTTGTACTTAGACTGTATCTTGTGCACAGGGTTCACTTTTGAGCACCAATGTTTAAGAAGGACATTGATAAAGAAGATAAGTGTCCAGAGAGGGCCCATTAAATTATGACACATGAGGATCAATTAATGAAGCTGGAGACCAGCAGAAAAGAAGACTCAGGAGAGGCATGTTACTGTCTTCAAATATTTAAACTGTTGTCATGTGGAAGAGAGACTAAACTTTTTCTATTTAGCCCCAAAGGGCAGAACCAAGAGCATTGGGTGAAAGCTACAAAGAAGTTAAGTGAAGCACAATATCAAAAACAACAGAGCCTGTAGTTTTCTCCTTCTTGGAGATATTAAAGCAGCATCTGTATAATATATAATATAATATGATGTAATACATATAATATGAAGCTAATACATTCTAACATAAATATAACACATGATAAAATATAATACAACAAAATAATATATAATTATGATGTAACTATTATATAACTGATATAAGAAATATAAACACTTTAATATATGTTTATATCTACATATTAATAATTTCATTATAATATACTATATTAATATAACAAGTAGCACAACTATAGTGAATATAATTTAACTATATTAGCATAAATATTTACCATATGACCATACTGATATTAATATATTAAATAATTTTAATATACATTAACATGTATGTGTTATATTGTGTTATGCTATACTATGCTATGTAATGAGGGTTTTGTATGGGTTGGACTAGATGGCTGCTGATGTCTCTATCACCTCTCAAATTCTATAATTCTATGCTTTCTGCTAGTTTACATGGCAATCTATAATTCAGATAGCCTCATTTGGGAAAATACAGTAATCTTAAGGCATAGCATTGATCCTATTATATAAACATATACAATAATTTACATGTTTGTATTTGAAACTTTTGATTATATCTGATGTTAGATGTTCACTGATCACATAAAAGCTGAGCAATATGAATGAAAGCAATGTCAATTTTAGTGTGCCATCTGTTGTAAATATGACAAAAACTTGCCAAGCAGATGCAAAATTGGATACAATCTTTGAATTAAAGGAATTTGAAGTTGCAGAAGTATCATCTTTTGAAATGAGTCTCACCGAAAATATGACACCTATTTTGATGTAATATCTGATTATATAATAGGTAAAAATAATAAACTGGACTAAGTTAAGGAAGGAACATAACAGAATAGGCAAGATTTATTATATATTTTTAAATGAAAAATTATAACATGCTTTCTATGTACTCAAACCCCCTCCAAATATAAAAATGTATAACAAAACAATTGGATTAAGGAAATGAATAAAGTGAAGAGAAAAGAAAGTACTTGATTTTTAGATTGGAGTTGTTTGCTTTAGAAATGCTAACACTGGTCTGTGAAAATCCAATGACCATATAAGGGTGTAGTGAGCAGAAGGCAGGCTATGCTGTAGTTTTAATTTGTAGTCAAGATGCTGGGAACTTGGAGGCCTGGGGAGAGGGGCATAAGTAAGCAAGAGAGGACCTAGAAAGGAAGGTGGGAGGTTGCCAAAGACAACCTCCATCTATTAAAAATTTTTTTACCTAGTGTTGGCCCTGTGCCCAGGAAAAAAGGGAGAGAGCGCTATTTCTCTATTTTTTTTTTTACCTTCCATATTACAGTATTTAGTCTCTTGCTTCCAAGACCCTTAGAACTCAAGCTAATACTGGTGCTAATGTTCCCAAACAAGTATTTATGGATAAACGGGACAGTATTCAGAGGAGGGCAAACAGGATGGATAAAGGTCTTGATCCCATGTCACAGGGCTTGGAAATCTATCATTCATGTTATTGTCTTTATGGGAAAATGATCTCCAAGTCAATTTAAAAATGAATTATTTGGAACAAGACTATGAAAGCCAATAAATGTTAGTGTCTTACTTGCTCATAAGATGATAATGATGAGTCAGGCTGCTGCCTTCCACTTTTTGCCCACTCTAAAGAAGTGGCTGCATCTTCTTCCCCTCAAGGGAAGTGGGTTTTTTTTTTTGTTTGTTTATTTGTTTGTTTTGTTTTGTTTTTTTCAATTTGTGGAAAGCCTCTTAGGCTTAAAAGGTCATGGAATAGAGGAATAGGGGAGCAGGAGTTCATTTGGGTGGTCTCCTTCACTGCCTTTACTTTCTTGCTTGGTCTGGTACAGACTCTACTGAAGGCCACAATTTTCTCTTAATGCCATCTTTTTTACTACTGGCTGATGGACCAAGCACAAGTAACTCACAACTTCTTAAGGCCTTGGTTTTTTCATCTGTAAAATGAGTTATTTTTGATTTTTGTTTCATTACAAGGAGAGAAAGGATAAGACTATACTTAAATATATATATAATACATCCGAAGGGGGAAAAGGGTCCTGATAGGATTGATAAGACTCACCTGTTTGTACTCATTACAGATAGTTTCCATCAAGTCTAAGATCAAGTGCTAAATGAGATTTCTAAATGAGACTGTTCCCAAACCTCCAAAATTTACTGTGTATCCATTTTATATGTACACTGTCTTCTCCTCCTAGATTTTAAGACCTTCAAGTCCTTGCACTGTTTAGTCTTTCTGTGTGGGATGGGTGCTAGACTCCCTTTCCCAAATTAGCTAATCAGAGACATTTTCAGGTACAAAGAGAAAGCATTTATTTAATCTCTTTGGGGAGAGGCCCAGCTTCCAACATGTGCTCCTGAACCTGACAAGCCAGAAGCAAATAGCAAAAGACCCAAGTCTTTTCATTGGATAAACTAAAAGGAAGTTACCATTCTTGACCAATGGTCACCAATACTGTCTGCTTTCTGTGGGTCATGTCACTTCCTATAACTTCCTGTCACTGATTTAGGGTTTGACCTTTAAGTTTAGAGATCGTGTGACTTCCTGCAACCTGAGGCCCAAAGCCTGATCTTTGGGCTTTGGGAATAGGGATCACCTGACATAGGCCTAATCTCATAGACTGAGAAAATTTCATCCAATCAGTCCCATTCATTTGTATCCCTAATACCTAACACATTGTCTGACACATAACAAGTGCTTATAAATGCATGCTGATTGAATAGTGGTTTTTAAAAGATGTTTTTTCTTTTTAGGGAAACGATTAGAGACTCTGAAAGTACTGCGTAGGTTTCCAAATGTGACCAACTCATTCTCTTTCTCATTTAGTTACAAGCCTAGATCACTGTCCATTTACGACATTTGTCCAAGATATGTACTGTCAGATCAATGGTATAGAGAGTCTACCCAACTATATTTTATAGCTTGGCAAATATGTATACTTTATTCACTTCTTTTTTCCTAAGTGAATAGTTAGGATGAATCCTCATTTTACAGATGAGGAAATTGGCTCAGAGTCAGGGAGGTATTTAGTAGCAAAATCAGAATTTGAACTGAGATCCTCTGGTTTTTCCATTATATCATGTCACCTCTCTCCTTTGTGAAATAAATTACTAACTAAATGCTCAAGTCCGTAATAATTATACAGCTAAAACAATACTAAGTAACAGTTTTGAGAGCTTTTTTGGTTTGTTTTTCATAAAGAATCATGAGATTTTTACACCTGATAAATATTCAGTAAAGTGTTAATTTCTATTCCAAGAAAAAAATTACATGCAGTTGTAGAAGGTATTATTGACTTAACGATATGGCATCATCAATGTGGTGTGGTAGGAGTGGCACCTCTTTTATACAGACTGGTTTGGTCATTCAAGAGGGCAGGGAAGCCTTTTCACCACAGGCTCCACCTATAGGCAATTGGTCTGAGAGGTTTTAATGGAATTTCCATTGCCTTGGGGGGGTGGGGAAAGGAGAGATACTTTTCTGACTTAGTGTTACTTATGATTGTGGTGGATGCACAAGATTTGTGACTTTAACTGGGAACTACATGTATCCTTTTAAATGGTATTACAGGGAAAGATGTTTTTATTGCATTTGATGGGTCCATAAGTATCTTATGGAATTTTAACCCTGAACCTGAGTCATCAGACCCTTCTGAGTTAGGCTTGGCTCAGAATATTTTGTGTGGTCAGGAGTTGTTTGTAATGGTTTTGTGGTTATATTCATTGCTGAAGTGGAGGAAGGGTGGTGTGGAAGAAAGAGAACTTTGGGTCATTGGATACAGGATCCTAATATCCCGTGACTGTGATATTCTTCAGACTATATTGAAACTTCAGGTGTGTAAAGGTGGAGCTCCCAAGTGACCTAGAATTAGCATGTAGGATACTTAAGAAGCATGACAAAGAGAATAGGAATAAAACAAAATTAAGTAGCTATGGACAGTTATTAACCATTTTTTTTAAAGTTGAGTCACTAACACAAGTAAAACAAAGACAAATTGTACTTGCTTATTTGGAATTAAAGGTAGAACTTTTGATTTTTAAAAACATGCTTTGAAGGCAGAAGGAATTAGTTATATTTCCAGGAACCAGAACAGGTGAATAAGGCAATGCAAATGAGGGGTGGGACTGATAGGTTGCAAGTGGGAAGCATGATCTCCAATCTAGAGGTTTTTTTGGACAATGTATTAAACTATCCTAAATTATATTCTATAAGGTTCCTATAAACTAATAGGAGCAGAAGTGAAAATAAAGATTAGGAACCAGCATAGGACTTAGCCCTTAACTATCCCCTAGGATATTAACTTGCAGAGAATAACCTCTGCTTATAGGGGAATCAAAGGTTTAGTAACTACCAGGTAATTTGGATAAATGTAAATGCCAAACTAATAAATTTTTATAACAGTGACTAATGAAGGAATGCTATGGTGGTAAGAGGCAGCTCAGAGATTTTGTTAATTGCAGAATTCTATCAGCTTGAAAAATTTATTAAGGATCAGTCCAATGAATCAAATGAGGAGACCCTTTTCCCTTTGTAAGTGGCTAAAATGAAGATGAATTGAAATCACTGTGGTTGTGAAGTTAATAAGAAAGTGACTTATGATCAGTTTACAGGATTCTTAGTAAAATTCTATCAAGACAAACGAGTGGGGCTGTAAGAATTATCTTTCTGTCCACATTAACTGAGGACATCTCTGAATAACTCCACTCAGTCTTCTTGTTCAGAGCCATCCAACTCTTGGTCTTCAGATTTCAGAGATATTTGAGATCCCTCTAATGTTTCTCTAATGTTCAGCTAAGTGGTATAGTGGATAGGGCAGGGTGGGTCTAGGGTCAGGAAGGGTTAAATTCAATCCCATATGAGGTATTTAATAGTTATATGACCCTGGACAAGTCACTTAACCCTGACATAGTTTGTCTTCAGCAAAATGGGGATAATAACAGAATCTACCTTTCAGAGTTATTATGAAGGTCAAATAAGACAATATTTGTAAAGAGTTTTACAAATATTGAGGAGATATTATTGTTATTAGGTTGTTCTTTTGGAGGACGGAAGGCTATAACTTGAGGGATTATTATGGTCTGTTAGATACTGGTAGCTGGGTTACTTGGTTGGACCTCCAATGGAGGGTTGGACCAGTAGCCAGATTAGACCTTCAAGGGATCCATTGGGGATATTCCAGTTTCCAGAGGAAGTTTCATTTCTTTGAGAAAACATTGAAGAAACACCCTTGGTTTGGTTGGTAAAGGAGCTACTGATTGCATCTCTGCTCTGAGAGCTAATAAATAGGAGAGAATTTGGACATGGCTAGAATGAATTCTTGGGAGTCCATATGAGCAATTAAAATACTGGTTATTAGGAATAGTGGAAAACTCTTGGAGTTACTTAACTTATCCCATATAGTTAATATTAAACAAAATTAGATCTTGGATAGGATAAAATATTCTTCTTTCCTAATGATAAGAAATGGAGGCGGCTAGAGTACTTCACTATACAAATAGAATGGCCAATAAAAGGTATTGTATGGTACTTAAGACATTTGACAGTAGATTATTGGGAACTGAATAAAATGTCATGCAAATTGCTGTCACCTTTACAAAATCTGTCAACATGTGATTCTGATAGGCCAGACACCGGATTAATGGTTATGAAAAAATTGCTAAGATTACTCAAGAGAAATTGCTCTAACTCAAGAAAGAATGTCACATATCTCCTTATTCTTCTTCAAGTTGCTTGAATTTTTCATATAACAAAAAATTGGGAGGTAGAGAACTAAAATGGGCCCTATTTTCTAAGATTGCTGTTGTTCATCACTATATTGATGTTGTTGTGATGAAGCCACAGTAGCTGAGACTTGCACTGGAGTGTGGCTCTGATGAGGGATAAGGGATGGATGATCAATCCTAAGAGAATTCAAGGACCAGCCTGTTCATTTAAGTTTTGGGAATACATTGGATTGAAATAACCCAGATGATTCTGCATGTAGTCCATAATAAGCTACTGACACTTGTTTCTCGGCAGCTTATAAAAGAAACTCAGAGGCTTACTGGATTCTAAGAACCTATGTTCCTCTTCTGTTTATTTTGATGCCCTCCACTGGCTGAATCACTTGCAAGTCTCTCTCTTTGGAGCTTAGAAGAAGAGATAGCCTTTGAAGACTTAAATCAGGTTACCCATCCATTTCTTCTCTTGGGTTCTGGGGGTCCTATATTCTGGGAAATTTCTGTCCATAAGAACCACTAGGTTCTTTAAGTGGCTACTTGCTATGCTAATTTTGAAAATTAGTTGCTTGCCTATTATTAGATTAGTTGTTACTGAAAGGATGATGCAGGGTTATACCATTACAAATTTGGAGAGTTGATATGCTATGTGTTACAAAAGGGGAGAGCACAAGAGGTTAAATGGAAATGCTATATTCAAAGAATAGTGTTCACCAGGTCTCTTGGATATTAGGATATTAGGATACTAGGATTGAGGAAGATACTAAGTATCTCTTATGTGACAGACATTGAGCTAAGCACTTTACAAATATTTTGTTTAATTCTCACAATGACCCTATTAGATAGTTCCTCTTATGATCCTCAATTTACAGTTGAAGAAACTGAGGCAGGAAAAGGTTAAGTGACCTGCCCAGGATTCTGAGGCCTGCTCTGAACTAAGGACTCCCTGAATCCAGGCCAAGTGCTTTATCTACTGTGGCAGAAATTGTAGACTAAATAATATTCTAGTGGCCTCTACTAATAAACATGCCTAACTTAATACCAAACAACACTACTACTGTACCTGAGGTTTCAAACTTGTACACAGAGCCTTTGATGGCTCTTTATAAAAACCTAACAAGGAAAGAATAACAATGAAACAGTAAATAGTCCTGAAACCATAGCAGCTAGAACACAATCAAAATGTCAGAGGTTCAGGGTTTTATACATTTAACAGAAAATATTAGAGAATATATGTGTATGAGAAAGAGATAAAACCACATCCAAGTCAAACTAATAGTAATATAATTTTCATTTAAGTTCCCCATGGTATTACAAAACTAAAATATGCTGGGCACCTTGTTTTATGAATGACACTGAAAAGAGGGAGTGTGTCCAGGAGAGAGCAAACAGGATGGTGAGTTAAGCCTCTGCTGTACAAAGATTGGTTGATAGAATTAGATGTATTTAACCATAAGAGAAGCCATGTCTCAGGGGAGACATGAGAACTGCCTTCAACTGAAGAGTTGTCACATGGTTAAGGAATTAGGCATGTTCTGTTGGCCCCAGAAAGCAGAACCAGGAGCCAAGGTGGAAGCTGTCAAGAATCCAGGTAGGGCTGGATGTAAAGATCACCTTCCTCACAATGAAAGCATCCAAAAGTAGAATGGGCTATCTAGAGAGCCTGTGATTTCATCCTCCTTGAAGTTTTTCCAGCAGATGACCATTTGCTGGGTGTATTACAGCGTGGATTCTTTTTGTGTGTAGGTTGGATAGATGGCCTTGTGATCCCTTCCAACTCTCAAATTCTGTCATTCTGACACAATTTGATGAGTGAAATGTAAATAGTTTGAACCAGATATGCAAGGTTTTTAATTACATGAATTTTCTTTATTGTCCTAATTAGCAATAAGTAATGGAGCAGAATTAACATATTCCTCTGTACTGTAGTTTTATTGCTTAAGTCACATATTTTTTCTTTCAGTTTCATTTTGATCATCTGGAAGAAGAAAAAACAGGAGGGCAGAACTAGCTTGAGTGAGGAAAATCTGGATTCAAGTCTTACTGATTCTTATTACCTATGTGACTTTGGCAAATTACTTAACCTCTAAATATCACGGGCAACTCTTTAATATTATAAATTGCAGAACAATTGCTGATCCACATTGGTTGAAGGAATGGGGTGCTCTCTTATACTGGTGAAATTACACAAGTCCAGACCCAGCTGGAAAAACAACATTTTAGTACTAAATGAGTGTTACTAAATACCAGTCTATGTTAGAGTAAGCATTGACTTGGTTTTCAAGACTACTTGCCAGGAGATGTCCCAGTAATCCTTTGCCTTAGATGACACTAAAAAAAGGATTTGGCAGAAGTAATAAGTCTTTAGAACCATAGAGATGTGTGATATATTTGCAAAACCCTGACAACTCTTTACATCTCAATTCCCAAACACAAAGGTAATGAAAACAAACATCCTCAAAAAATGAATACATTCACAGATAACTGCACTAAATACTCTTTTTAGTGTATGATTTCCTTCTGGAGGGACCACAAACATTAGGGACTCAACTAAAATTAAGAATTGTATGACTTGTAAGCATTTTGGAACTTCTGAGAAAAATCTCTACTAAAGTCCTACTTGGATGCCTCATAAAATCCTGGGTTCTTTAAGATTATATCAAAGAAGTATGATATCTAGCAGGTCATATGTAGCTGAGATGGTTTTTACATGTTTGTTATTCAAGAATCAGATTATGATTAAAATATAAATCTGTATTGATAGCTCTTGTTTGTATGTGACATATTTTCTAATGTATGCCTTCTTCCCAGAGAGCCATTCCCTATAATAGAGAAGCTAAAAAAAGGAAAAACTAATCAACACATCATAAAAGTCAACATGTAGCATTCCACATTCTTATCTCCTATGAATGCAAAGAAGGAGTGAGGTACCTTCTCATATCTTTTCTTTGGGGCCAGGCTTGGTCCTTATAATTACTCGGCAGTCAGTTTTGTTGGGCACATTTTTTTTTTTTTTTTTGCTGAGGCAATTGGGGTTAAGTGACTTGCCCACGGTCACACAGCTAGGAAGTGTTAAGTTGGGCATATGTTTTATTTCCAGTTTTTTGCTGTTAAAAAAGCGTATGTATGTAAAAAAGCTTTTACAAGCGCATAATAAATCACTGCCAGAAGGCTAGTCATCGATTAATTTAAGTGACAAAAACTTTTGAAAAATGGATCGGGCTTGATCTGACAGTGAAGAGAGTATATATATGGCTGAAATCACGGATGTTTCAAGACGTCAAAAAGTAGGAAGAATTATAATATATATGTGAGAAAGTACTACATATTCACTAGAGGTTCTATAAGAATTAAAATCTGGGTTTCTATACCATTTAGTATCCTATGGTAGAAACTATAGACTAAATGATACTCTAGAGGAGTAGACAATAAATATGCTCTACTTAATGCAAACAACAATGTTGGTACTGTACCTAAGGTTTCAAACATATACACAAAGCATTTGATGGTTATTTATAAAAACCTAAGAAGAAAAGAGTAACAATGAAATAGTATATAAAGCTCTGAAAGCAAATCAGCTAAAACACAGTCATAATCTCAAAGGTTCAGGTTTTTATACTTTTCACAGAAAATAGGAGAAAATATACATGTGTGAAAAGGAGATAAAATCATGTCCAAGTACAACTGATAGTAATACAATTTTCATTTAAGTTCTGCATGGTATTAAAGACATAAAACATACTGAAAGAAAAACTAAACACATTATGAAAGGACTCCCTATGTAATATACTATGTGTAACAGCAGGTCAAAGTCTGAGACAGAAAGAGTTTGGGGATTTCTTATGAGAAACTCTAGCAAGAAAAACACAGTGAGTAATTTCATCATAATGCCTTTTTCTCTTCCAAAATACACATCCACATTCCCACATCTATAGTTCCTGGCCTCTTGGTTGAGTGCTATTGCCACATGAAGTATCTTCACTACATCACTAAGTGAACAAGGGAAATGGAGACAGTGGGATAACCAGACTTGACTGTCACAGCCATGGTAGAGGGAGGTGATATAGGCTACCCTTTCTGTGCACCCTAAAGGGAGAAATTGTATTCTCTTTGCACAGGCTGATCTGGAACAGCGATTCTTTTGTGTTACTATCCTTAGGAACTGGGAAGCTAACTGCAGCTGGCTTCCTTTTCTATAGGCTGAAAGAACTCTTTGGCAGGAGTAGCTCTCTAGATGCTCCCAGATTTCCTGACAAATTGTCAGTCACATGATAAGAATTCTTCTCCTCCTCCACCAAGAAAGGAATAAAGAAAAAAAGTGTATGTTATTCAAATCCCATAGCACCAGTAAATTATACAGGTTGTTTCTCAGGTAACTGAAGCTCTCCCAAAGGATTTTTTTTTTTTTTTTTGTGGCATGGTGAGCTAGGTGAACAGCTAGAGAAAAATAATTGGACTTATATTACCAAAAAGTAATCTCGCTGTAGCTACATAGGAAACCAATGTCCTACTGATTACTTTCCTTAGAGTCACTACAGAAGGAATAGGAGATAAATGCACATCCTTTGAAAAGTATTGACAAAAAAGTGATAGAAGTATTCAACATTTCAACATGCTCTTTATAGGAATATTATAACCTATGTTTATGTGATTTAGGTCCTGAACTTTTCTGGTTTGGGGCAGTTATCATAGAGGAGAACAATTTTGACAGAAGGAAATTTTTAAAAAACAGAAAGAGAAGGATTTTTTTTTAATTGATCCTTGAGAAGCTTAGACAAACAGACTCTCCACAGATTGAATATCAATGAGGATAAAGCACTGAGGCACTTCTATTGGAAACCTTTGTGTCATTGGTGTGATGGGTAATCTGAAGGAGAGGGTGATTTACATGACCTCTGTCTTTTGTTGCTTCTAGGGACAGCAAGCTTAAGGAAGTGACATTTGGGTAGACTACTAAGGAGAGAGAAGTTGAATTGAAAAGGTAGCACATCCAGTTTTGATTTGTTAAACAGAATGGAGGGGTTTCAGAAAGGCTTTAATTATAGGAATAGGTCTACATAATATAATGCAAATTCATCAGTGTATGAATATGTGTATTTAGGGGAGGGGATGGTATATATGCATTTATTTTACTAAATTCAAATTTATAAGATTAAACTAGTGTTCTAAGGAGAATAACTGACAGGAATTAAAAAGTTAATTGTTGAAAATGCATAAAACCATTTTATAGTTAAGAAAACTAAATAACAGATTATGAACTCAAGAGCTTTGGCTAACTCAAAAGAACCATTGCAGTGGTCTAGAACAAAAAAAACCCATTAGAAACTCTAATATTTAGCAATTATTCCAGAGCTTAAAGGATAACAACTATATAAGAAAATATGTCTGTATAAACACTGATACCCTTAAGGAAGATAGCATTTTTTTAGCTGAGATAATGTTTAATTTCTCTCAATTATTTAAGATCTTGAATACAAATATTTACATCAGTTCAAAGATCTAAATTGTCTTATATCCTTATTGACAGAAGTAATATTTGTGAGTAGAATTATTTCACATCTATTTAACTACAAAGTCATTTTATTTTCATTGACTGGACTCTATTACTAATAACATTTGCAGTTTCTAATGAAAATAATATTACAGCTTTAACCACTGTTTAAATCTACTAAGGTCTCAGGATAACAAGGAATTTAATTCCCTCAACTATCATGGAATGGCATTTTATTAAATGGATTTACTTCTGCTTCGGTGAAAGTTGGGAAATAAGAAAATAAGATTACAATGGGTTTCTCAAAGCATTATTTGACCTACTTTTATTATAAATTAAGGGGTTAGTGAGAGAGATTGGACCTATGATTTTGTTAGTATAAAGCTCTTGGAAGAAGAAACTCCTTCCATATAAAGATGGAAACATCTGAAACTTCCAGAATGTCATTTATAAAGTACAGAGGGATAATTGTTTAAAGTCACATTCAGTGAGTATATGTCAGAGATTTGAACTCAGGACTTCCTGGGTTTCAAGATCATCTTTCTATCTGCTGTACCAGGCTGACTCTTTTCTACACTGTATAGTTCTAGGCTTACATACCTAAATCCATAGCTCATTTATTTTACTTATACCTTTTAGTCAGCTTAAGAATATGTGGAAGAAATGAAATTTCCATCAGAGACTGTGTGTCTGTGCAAGCATGCATGCACATATATGCAATACAGAATCTAGTAACCTCCAAATTATTTTGGAAGCACACAAATAAGGCATAAAGACAAAAATCATATTTTCTACTTAGTATCTCTGGAATTCAGTTTTTTTATATCTGTAAAATACAAAGAGAGGTAAGGATGGATGATGGTTAGGATCTTTGTTTTAAAATACTATTTATTAACAAACTGTTTATCTTTAAAACAAAAATCATTAAGTATTAATTATATAATTATGAAGAAAATTGTTCTGAACATTACTATATCTGTGAGAAGCTATTTTCAGGTTTGATTAGTAGATGCTATAACTTTTTTTTTTCATTTTCTGAAGGACTGTGGTCAAAGATTTAAGTGAAACACATCATGTGTATTTATTAAACAATCATTAAAAAACAACAACAACAAAAAATTAGTGAAAAAATTCTAAGTAGGTTTTCCTACATCCTTATATCTGAATAGCAAAATCCAACCAAAGGGAAACACTGCACAGTCTTTGAACAGGATTGTCAATACTTAACCATAAGAAGAGAAGAGGAAAAAAAAAATCCCTATCAGTTATGAAACAATCCGCTGAGGAAAAGCAGCAGTTCTTGTGAAATTGTTAATGATTCAGCATGGAATAAAACTCAAAAGCCACTGACCCCAATGAAAAATTCCAGAGGAAAATATGGATTTTTATTTACTTTATTGAAACTACTGAGGAATTTTGAAGTTATTATAGGTGTATCACAGTTTTCAATATTCTGCCTCTGTTAGCTGCTCCCTCTTTCACCTTAAAGGTGACCCAGATATATGCACTTTTATTGAATTAGAAAAGATAAAATAAATATAAAAGTAGAATCTTTATAGAAAGAAAATCATCAGAAGTGCTAAACATTAAGCATTATTTTTTGCTCTTCTATACAACATGTGTTGAGTGTTTGAACAACTAAGTTCTCCATAAGAATATTTTTCAATATATTTGGCAGCCACTCAGAACTATTCCAACCTTTCTCCTCTTGTCCATACTGTCTCCCCACTCCAGTTTTATACCTACCAATTATTCATTTTGACTTGCCAAAAACTGTGAGTTTTTCAAGCTGATTTACACATACCACAAATAAGCTGGTAATACATGTAGTTTTGTACATAAAGAAGAAAATGAAGTCTCTAAAAGGGATAGAAGTATATAAGGTTAAAATAGAAAACACATTAAGTTTTTTTCCCCCTAGATTATAGTAATAAGCATTTCTAAAATGCACTGGTTCTCTTTGCTTCCCTCTCACAACCCCTCCCCCTTCCTTTTATTTTTAGCTATCAATAGGGCAGGGCAAGCTCAAAGCTCCAGAGGATACACAAGGCTGCAAATTAGTCCACCTGAGCCCCTGGACCAATATATCATATGAACCCTCTAGGCATGTCTTTTGTATACCTTCTTTCATGTTGATTTTATTTTTTCATTTCTCAGAATCATATGTATAGGGCATAATCACTGAATATCGCATCAGAAGTAAGTAGGAATGTAAAACAGTTGGGGAAATGTTTTACTAAATCTGAGAATAAGAATCGTCAAAATTGTTACTAGTTTGCCTAGCATCTCTGTGTGTGTCTCAGTATGATAGTAGCATGTTAGCTTTAGAAATGTTTTCCCAATTTCTAATTTGGATGGGATTATAGACATGAGAGATTTTAAAAAGAGAAATGATTAATTTATAGGCGATTTTAAAATGAAGGACATGACTCTACTTCTCCAATAATTTACTATGAAAACTTCTTAGAATTAGACTTCATTTTCTGATAGAATTAAATTATTGAAGTGTTACTAAGAAAACCAAATGGAAAACTATCCATGAAAAGCTTTTCTTTGTATTATGTAGCTTTAAAATTGATAATAGCTTCAAGATTAATTATGATTTATGAAATAACAACTCATTCTAAAGCACTCAGAGGTCATTATTTATTATCCTGAGTTCCAACTGATCTAACAGGATATATTGCAAGGTTATTTTAAAGTACTACAAAATGTTGAATAAAATGATTTGGTACAGGGAACTTCCTCTGCAGAAATTCTTTAAATTGGTCTACAACTTAGTGTCTGAGTTGCCAGGGATACCAGCACTAAGAGGGTTAAAATGACTTTCTCAGGTATTTGTTTGGTTTTCCAGACTCCAAGACCAATTTACTATCTACTTTACCCTCCTGCTGTTTTCTTCAGTGCATAATAAGATGAAAATGTTTACAAATTCATGTGAAGTACTTTATATTTGATAGTAATAAAAATTGGGATAACAGGTTTTTTCTCACTGTGTACAAGTAAGAAGCAATTCACAAATCACAGCCTTTTATGGAGAGTGGTACTGACTCTATGATTTCACTGGCATTAGAAACCCTGAAGTGAGGAAACTTCCTTTACCAGTGCAAGTTGGCATCTGCTCTTCAACTTATCGTCTTAGAGAGTTGCTGGGATACTAAGATGTTAAGTGACTTGCCCAGATCCTAGTATATGTCAAAGGAAGAATGGGAACCTAGATTTTACCCAATTCTGAAACTGGAACTCCATCTCTTATATAACTCTGTAAATAGGATTGAAGACTGCAAATGAAATGAGAAGCTACATGGATTCTGAAAAGTAGTATTTGTAACTTCTGTCTCATTATCCTTGAAAATGTGACTATGCTACAACATAGCATACAACACTGACCTCCTAGGTCAATCAGTAAGCAAGACAATCTTTGCCCTCAAGTAGCCTATAATCAATACATTACAGAAAAGGAAAAAGAAAAAGAAAAGTCTCCACTATTCCTGGCCCCTTGTAATCTTTCTTTTAGCTAGTCTGTCATATTTCCTCTTCTGTTCAATAGTGGTCTTTTCTTAGTTTCGTATTGAAGGCTTTCTACAACCTGATTCCATTCTACCTTGCAGCCCATTAGTTAAATTTAAAAAAAGAACCAAACTAAATAGATAAGAGTTAACCATAATTATAAGTGACCATATGCTTTATACAAAGTAATTATTATTTTAATTTCTAGAAAAAAGTTATTGCCAAAGTTTCAAAAAGCAGGGCACTATTAAATGTAAAGATTATCAACATTCCATTCTCTATAAACCAACAAAGCAAATAATAATAAAATAACAATTTGAACTCTTCTTTAGGATTTGAAAACACCTTTGTAAGATGGAAAAAAACAATGGGCCCTTGCAGATCTTCACTCCATCAGCAGTATAGGAATGGCCTGCACATGCCATTCTCCTGTTCAGAGTGCTACTTTCTTTTACCCTAAATGTATGGGATAGGGCCAAGAATATATGGGAGACTTCATCATCATCATCACCATCACAAGAATAACAGCTACCCTTTATAATATGCTTTAAGGTTTGCAAAATATTTACACATGTTATCTAATTTAATCCTTAACAACAACTCTGGAAGGCAAGTGATATTATTATGTCCATTTTACAGGTAAAGAAACTGAGTTAAGTGGTTTGCTTGAGATCACACAGCAGTGAGTACTTGGGGCAGGATTCTGATGAAGGTCTTCTTGTTTCCAGCACTCTCTCCACTGAAGCATCAAGACTAAACATCTCAACTATTGTCATTGAACTCTTAGATAAAGTATAATCAGTTTGGAAACCTTTTTTTTTCATTCTTTGTTACTTTGAAATGGGGGAACTAGAATTAATGAGTATAATCTGCATTTTTTGAATTGATGGGGTGCAACTATCAGTATAGATTGGAGAAGACTGCGCTAGAGTAATGACAATTGAAATGACTTGTCCATGTTTACATAGCTAGCAAATATTGGAGACCAGTCTGCTCTAAGCAAAACTGACTCTCCATAGCTCTTTATACTGAACTAAAATTTTGTTATCAACAATTAAAATATGTTCTACTCAATTATCATAAATTATAATTTTGATGTATGTTTTGTATAAATTATATGCATGTGCTATCATAGGAAAATGTAAAATGAAACATACACCAAAGTAAACCCTGAAAAAGTAAAGGTAAAATAAACTTAAAATACTTTAAAAATTTACCAATGCTATAAAAATGTTCTTTTTATGAAAACATTATTTAAATGAGAACAGTATGATTAAATATGCTTTATTATTTTTTTAAAAGTTCTTTGCATTTCCAGGTAGATAGGTTAGACTTTTAAGTAATAATTATCTTTGTAATTCATTGTTCAGTTAATTTGGCCAAGAATTGTAGCTACTTAACTGGAAGATGTAACAAGGCAAGAAACAGTAATAGGTCTTAAGGCAGTTAACATTCTTTTTTTTAGTAATCAGAGTAAACGCTTTTAGGACAGGGATTCTACCAGTGTTGACCTACATCTTTTCTTCAATTTAGAGATGTAGAGAGTTACCTAGGCCACAAAATCTAAGGTCACACAACCGTATGCCAAGCTGTGTGTCAAATGCAGGACTTCAAATAGAGGTCCTCCTGGTTCCAAAGCTACTCTCTATGTCACATTGCCTCTAATATATTTTCAGCTTTTCATATGGCTTCTTTGGAGGGGTTATTTCATTCTAAACTTTATTTGAAATTGCACATTGCTATTATTACAGTTGTTTGTATAACTAGTTTTATACAATTATATTCAAGTGAGATAAGACTCTAGAAACTATTTCCAAACCCTGTTGCTTGACCCAACAATGCATTTATGCAATCTGCCTGGAATGCATTTCTTCCCTCCTCATCTAAAGTTTGTAAAAAACAAAAACAAGACATCCAAAAAACCAAACCAAATCAAACCCAAACCAAAATTCTTTCCCTGAAAATTCAGTTGAGGTACTACCTCTTTCCTGATCTTTCTGGATGTAAATTCTCTCTCCAAACCTTTTCTTGAGCTCATGATATCTCAATCTTGCACTTGTCCAAACCCATCCTGCACTGAGTTATTTGTGTTCATGTTTATGTTCATTATCAGCTATGTAAGGCCAGGGACTGCATATTTATCTTTGTAGTGTGACTAATAATTATATATTAAAAAACTTCTATAAGTCCAGTATTATACTTGGTTCTGAAGATCTTAATATAAAATTCACTGACTTTCTACGGGGGAAGGCAACATAGAAATAGGTGAGTAAATAGATGCTATGTATAACATAAATACAGTGACTTGGAGAATTGGGAAAGGATTCTTGAAGAAGGTGGCATTTGAGCTGGGGAGTTGGGGGAAAGGGACTACCATATCTTTGAATTCAAGATAGAGAAGAAGGCTGGACATTTTTTGACATACATCATGAAATTGGAGAAAAGAGAATTCAAAGAGCTCAATGAAAGGAAAGAGACTTCTGTGAGTGAAAATTTCATAAAGGAAACTAACTCAAGATAGAAAACTTAAAAAAAAATTCTTAAAATGCAAACAATTATGATGAAGAAAAGGAGAAACTGTATAAAGAGAGCAATAAAATGCAAATAATTACGATAAAGAAGAAACATTATTCATCCTCTCTTTTTGTTTGAACTCTAAGTCTCTGATTTATGACCCTTCTAATTATCTAGTCCCTCTTTATTCTCTGTATTACTCATGGAATAAAAACTTCCCAGGTCTCCACTTGGGCATCTCCCCTCTATGTGGTTTTTGCCACTTCCTTGTAGATTTTGCCCAATGGATCCCCCCTTTTTACTGTTCCTTACTCCCAGAACAATGCCAATTCTTTTAGGTGACAAGGAGGATACTCCCCATGGTAGGACCCTTCCCACTTCCATGTCGATAATTATGCAGACCATCAGTGATCTATGTCCTCTCCCAGAATACTTTTTCCCATTTGCCTCGAAATTTCTTCTCTGGGTTCATGCCCTCTCCTAGATGCCAGTTGCCCCCAGGAGTTCCAATTCCCCACCCTCAAGGTTGGACAAGTGATATTTTCAAGCACCCAATCCCCCAGAAACACCCATCACAAGTTACCCTTCTCTCTTCTCACAAAATCTCTCTTCTTCCTTAGGAGCATTCATCAGTGGAACCCCTTCCTACTACCAAAACCTCTTTTTTCTTGAACCCTTTTTCAAATCTTCTCCCTTTCTCTTCAATTATTTTCCTACAGGCCTCAGAGACCTCAGGAGTCACCTTCCCTTCACTGTTACCCCCTGACTTGACCCAGGCACATCACATATTTTATTCTTCTCATTGCACTTTCCCCCCTTCATACACACTTTTGTTTTGTAATGTAATTCTCCACTCCAACCCCCCAATCCCAATTATTAACTGTAGGCAGGGTATTAAAAAGTTCTGTCTATATAGTGCCCAGGCTTGCTTCTCTACTCCTTAAAATCTTTGTTTAAAATCTATTTAAAAGGAAGTTGCTAGTAGAATGATACGGATCTCTTTTTGAAAATGAACTGCTTGAAATTTTACTTATTTGAATAAAGATATAGATGGTAATGCTTTCCCAATTTTCAAACAACAGAAAGCAGAGATAGCAAATGTAGTTAGTTCTAAACCTGAGTTTTTATTTGGAGGTTTTAATTGACTACAAATTCAATAGGAGTTCATAGTGTAACAAGAATGGGGCTGAGGAAGGGAATAAGAATTTGCTAAGCATCTACTCTGTGTCAGACACTATTCTCAGCATTTTACAAAATATTATCTATTTATTCCACAACAATTACAGAAGTAGAATTTATTATTATTCCCATTTTACAGTGTAGGAAACTGACTCAGATAGAAGGTAAATGATTTGCCTAACACCCCACAGCTTAGACTCATCTGAGATAATCTGTGTGAAACAAACTAGAGACCACTTTGCCAATCAGTTTTCTACGGTTTAATATTTTAAATTAAATTTTATTCTTTTAATGAAGAAAAATCTACTTTTTATTCTTTCTACTCTTTTGCCATTTTGACTTCTCCCTCCATTTCTACAGTTCAGTTGGTATTATGAACCTCCTGGCACCTGTAATTTTAGGCACTTCACTTTTGGAATTAATCTCTTTGAAGTTTGGAAAAGGGTGGTGCTCCTAAGGGTGCTTCATGGAAGTAGTAGGTATTACTGGATACCCTCACCCCAAAAACATTCCCAGAGATGGCCCAAGGCAGCCTCTTATCCCCTTTGGCAGCTGATTTTAGACATAAGACTTTGGAATTTAGTCCCTTTGAGTTTCTTAAGAGAAACAATATTATCAGAACAATCTGAGGCCCATGAAATCAGACTGTCCTTGAGGCCTGAAAAAGAAAGGGGAGGACATTTAAATTAAGGAAGAGTATGTAAGGGAAACATGATAGCACTCTTCAAATACTGCTTTCTATTGTTTAAAAATTTGATAAGTATCACTACCTATACCTTTATTCAAATAATTAAGTAATGTGCTGGCATGTGGTACAGTAATCAGTCTTTCTCTGTTAAACCCTGGAAGGCAGACCTAGTAATGATGGTTGGAAATTGTAGAGAGTCTAATATAACAAAAATCTGGAGCAACTAAAAATAGAATGAGTTGTCTTAGGAGACAGGAGGTTATCCTCCATGAATGCTCATCAAAAAAAGCTAGATGGTTGTATGTTGGGGACATGGATGGACTGAATGGAATGCCTTGAGGTCTCTTCCAGCTCTATGATTTTGTGTTTCTGAGTAAGGAAGTCTCTTTCTTTCTTTTTTTTTTTTCTTTTTTTGCTAAGGCAATTGGGGTTAAGTGACTTGCCCAGGGTCACACAGCTAGGGAATGTTTAGTGTCTGAGAGCAGATTTGAACTCAAGTCCTCCTGCTTCAGGGCTGGTACTCTATCTACTGCACCACCTAGCTGCCCCGTAAGGAAGTCTCAGCTATCCTCTAACTAGCAGTCTCCTTTCAGGGCTACCTGAATGGTATTATTTATGTAAGGGAACAAAGTAGATAGTTGTTCTTGGCTGTACTCTTGGATATGGTATTAATGAAAGAAGAAGAAGGAATATTAAACAGATTGTCTATGGTTGGATTGAAAATGATTTCATTTAATCTATATTTGGAAGGGATATAAAAACAGAAGAAAATATGATCTTCAATTTAACAAATATAGGGAGCAGCTAGGTGGTGCAGTGGAGAGAGCACTAACTCTGAAGTCAGGAAGACCTGAGTTCAAATCTGATCTCAGACACTTAATACTTCGTAGCTGTGTGACTTTGGGCAAGTCACTTAACCCCAATTGCCTCAGCAAACATAATAATAATAATTTAACAAATGTAAACAGTTGAGCATGTGAAAAATACTAAGCTAGGTTT